>VZTO01013157.1:21844-45195 GCA_013400615.1 Syrrhaptes paradoxus | reverse complement strand
TGCACAAGTTTCTGTAGTTTGAAATGCTAATCTTACTCTCAATTCAAGAGGAGAGATAGTAAAAGCAGGATTACATTAAATTTTTCCCAGTATCAAGCAGATTCCCATTTTGCCCCATCTTTTGATTTGAAAGACAACAGAATAGTTTTCAAAATATTTCCAAATATCAAATGCAAATAATTTCAAGATGGTATTTTCCTTATTTTTTTTTCAAGGCTACTGAGAGTCTGAACCATTTTACTTTGTTGACCTTACAGTCTTGAGGGGTTTGACTTCTTAATGGTAGTATGAACCGTCTCCAGTTGTTAATAAGAAGAGTACAATTTTTGTACTGGTTTACCTTGCCTTACATAGAAGGGTATATATATGCATGTAGACATAAAACATTAAATTCAATAAATGCCTTTGATCCACAGGAATCCTGAATGAATGTGTTGCAGTCCTCACCTTAATTTCAGAAAAGTTTTACTGCTGTGCTGGAATGTCTTTAAAAAAAAAGAAAAAAAGCAACTAAAATACATAATTCCTGAAGTCAGCATCAAAACCTCCACACTGTGTATGAAGTATATGACATATGATGCTAAAACAAGCAAGACTTCCAGTCTCTTTAAGCATCTACCATTTTGCATCCCTCCCTCAGAAATCTTGGGTTCTCTTGATTCCAGTTGTGAACAGCCTGTTCTCCAGCGAGAGGCATTGCTTTTTACAGATACTTACTCCATTTTTAGAGCAAAAAATCTGCACACACATCTCAGTAGCTGATAGCTTTGGCCACTGCTTATCCTTCCTTATGGACAAAGTCCACAGCCCCAAAGCACTCCCTAAGAGACCACGTATACAAGGGCACAGCCTTGCAGCCTCAGCATACTTGGTGCTCTTTCAGAACACATCAACACGTCAGCTAAACCAGACCTCTGAATCACTTTCGCTTTGCTGCCTCCAGGAAATGGAAAGCTACTGTCTCTAAGCTCTCAAACCAGATCACTGTAGTTCATGTGCTGTGAACATCTGGGTACGCTAGAGGAGGCAAGCAAAATTTCCTTAGGTACAACAGGCAATTTTTTCAATCTCAAGCTTTTTACAGTATATAATTTACTCTCAAAAGAACTAGAAATGTACTAAAAAGCCCATTCTATGACAACGGTGCTTGATAAAATTTACTTTCTCTGAACAGATTCATACTCCAGTATCTTCATTGCCAATTTGCAAACCCCCTGTATCCTCTGTATCCTGAACATAATGTATTCAATCTGCCTTTCTGTGGATGCTGTCCCAACAACCACTTTCCCCAACAACCANAATTAAGAGAGGCACGCTCACAAATAGTTCTTTCTCCATAAGCACTCTCATGATATTAAAGCAACAGACAGAAATCCTCAGAAGAAAAAAACCTTACAAAATGGAGCTATGTCTGTAAGAAATACCCAACTACAGCTGTAGCCTTTAATTTTACTCTTTAAGAAGAAGAATAAAAATTTAGTTTCTCCACTATTACATTACATCATTTAAAAAAGACAAACTGTAAGCAACAATCAAAGAAGTACTTTCCGACATAATCATGCGTTAGATTATTCCACAAATTATGACTGCTCAAATCTGGCAGTTCCAGGAGTGCTTGTAGGATGGTCTACTGAGTCCAACCACAGACCTCTGCCCATGTTTTGTTCTGTTTGGCTTCTCCAATTCAAAGCCACACTTCTATGCACTGCTGCAAATGCCTCAGAGCTCTCACTCTGAAGCACCTGAGTGAATTTTGATCTCTCTGGAGTAGCAATTCATAAGATAATCTGTACTAGAGTATCCAGTTAAAGACTTCCCATTAAAATATTTAAAGTAATAGACAAACAAGTTAATGTTTATGAATACAAGTGATGTCCACCTTGGCCTATTTAAACAAGCTTTACAATCACACTTACCACACATCCTATCCCAAATAAAGGTCTCCCTAAAACTTTTGCCTGTGACAATTAAATATGTTACATTTATATTTTTTTAGCACTATCTGCACATGAAACAGCCTATTTGGAAGGACTTTAATCTTTACTTTCAAAAATAAATACATCGAATGAATAGTATTAGTGTTTGGATTAAATAATTAATGTTTTTTAGAAAAACACACAAAACAACCTGAATACACTGTTGACAGGATGTAGTATTAAGTTCTAGCAGGAGTTCTTTCCTGTTTATCCACTGTTTATAAGCATATGAATTTGAAGAGATGGCACTACTTAAGCTTTCTTTCACATACTGTAGGAAATAATGGTTTCTGGAAACCATTTCTGTTGTTCCTTGGCACTTAATGCAGGTTATAGAACAGCTTTAATTTGATATATTAGATATCAAACTGCTTTGATACATTAAATATCTCGAGAGTAAGAAAGTTTTCCCATTTCTTACTAATGCTTGGCAGAAATATAGCTTTTGTCTTCACAGATCTTTACAAATATTAGCCATTAACACCAAGGAAGGTAGTTAAATGTAAAACACATTTTGCATTCGAGGAGCACAGGATGCAGAGGCTCTAATACCAAACAGACCACTGCACAAGTTTCTGTAGTTTGAAATGCTAATCTTACTCTCAATTCAAGAGGAGAGATAGTAAAAGCAGGATTACATTAAATTTTTCCCAGTATCAAGCAGATTCCCATTTTGCCCCATCTTTTGATTTGAAAGACAACAGAATAGTTTTCAAAATATTTCCAAATATCAAATGCAAATAATTTCAAGATGGTATTTTCCTTATTTTTTTTTAAAGGCTACTGAGAGTCTGAACCATTTTACTTTGTTGACCTTACAGTCTTGAGGGGTTTGACTTCTTAATGGTAGTATGAACCGTCTCCAGTTGTTAATAAGAAGAGTACAATTTTTGTACTGGTTTACCTTGCCTTACATAGAAGGGTATATATATGCATGTAGACATAAAACATTAAATTCAATAAATGCCTTTGATCCACAGGAATCCTGAATGAATGTGTTGCAGTCCTCACCTTAATTTCAGAAAAGTTTTACTGCTGTGCTGGAATGTCTTTAAAAAAAAAGAAAAAAAGCAACTAAAATACATAATTCCTGAAGTCAGCATCAAAACCTCCACACTGTGTATGAAGTATATGACATATGATGCTAAAACAAGCAAGACTTCCAGTCTCTTTAAGCATCTACCATTTTGCATCCCTCCCTCAGAAATCTTGGGTTCTCTTGATTCCAGTTGTGAACAGCCTGTTCTCCAGCGAGAGGCATTGCTTTTTACAGATACTTACTCCATTTTTAGAGCAAAAAATCTGCACACACATCTCAGTAGCTGATAGCTTTGGCCACTGCTTATCCTTCCTTATGGACAAAGTCCACAGCCCCAAAGCACTCCCTAAGAGACCACGTATACAAGGGCACAGCCTTGCAGCCTCAGCATACTTGGTGCTCTTTCAGAACACATCAACACGTCAGCTAAACCAGACCTCTGAATCACTTTCGCTTTGCTGCCTCCAGGAAATGGAAAGCTACTGTCTCTAAGCTCTCAAACCAGATCACTGTAGTTCATGTGCTGTGAACATCTGGGTACGCTAGAGGAGGCAAGCAAAATTTCCTTAGGTACAACAGGCAATTTTTTCAATCTCAAGCTTTTTACAGTATATAATTTACTCTCAAAAGAACTAGAAATGTACTAAAAAGCCCATTCTATGACAACGGTGCTTGATAAATTTTACTTTCTCTGAACAGATTCATACTCCAGTATCTTCATTGCCAATTTGCAAACCCCCTGTATCCTCTGTATCCTGAACATAATGTATTCAATCTGCCTTTCTGTGGATGCTGTCCCAACAACCACTTTCCCCAACAACCATCAGAAATGGAAAAAAAAAAATTGGAGTCAATTAAATATTGTCCTCTCAGCATCATATAAACCTGTTTATTAAACTACTAAATTTAATCTTGAAGCTAATTAGAAGCAACACGGCCAAAGAAACACAAGAAGGAACAAAACGGCTTCTGGCTGTCAAACCTTTCTAGCAATATAAGCATATTCAAAGGCCACTGAAAAAAAAAGCATATTCACAGGCTAACACTGAATATAATTTTAGTAGACACTTTTTTGGTGTTCATTCCTTCACATTTCAAAATGTTCATAAAGAACAACTATTTATGAAAGCAAAGAGTGTTTGTTTTGGGGTTTTTTGAATTCTCTTTCATAAAAGAAACAGTAGGTCCTACCTGTCAGTCCAAGTTTCCTCCCACTCAATTCAACTGTCAGATAATCCACGTTCAATAAGTACACTAGTTCAGTGATAAAGTATTATAAAAGCCTTGTATAATTACATTAACTTTTAATTCAACTGCAAGCACACCTCACCTGTTAACAGCTATTAAAAGGCAAGTTAAACTGAGTCACACTGATGGCCCTTGGTCAACCATTGGTTCACTAACGTAACATCTTGAGGTTATCAGGCCACAACTGGACAGGGTGCGAGATAACCTTGCCTAGGTTCCCTTTCCACAAGAGGTTGGGCCAGATGAGCTTTCCAGGTCCTTCCAACCTGGGCTGTTCTATGATTCTGTATTCAGGTTTACATCTCACTATTTCAAACAAACCTGGTCATTTGAACACAAGATCCTCTTAGCAGCTTCTAAGTGAATGACTTTGAATGTTCAAGTTACTTATGCTTCACTTCCCTTCTCAAAATTAATTTCTTCCCTGCAATGTATTGTCGAATTTTAGTAGCATCTACCATTCTATACACTAAGAACTCCCCATAAAAAATCTTATATAATAATGTAAATAATAGTTAATTAATGCAATTATAGTATAAACATATAACAAAAACATAAGACCTATTACGAAGTTGACTGTGGATAAATCACATAGGTATGGAGTCTCTAAAAGTCTCCCTGAGCAGAACACACCACTGCCTTCCACCAAGCTAGTTATTAGCCTGACTCTTGTACTAATCCTATCATTGTCATTTTCCTGAACTGGATCTCCTTGCTACTGTAACAGTTCCATTGAATATGGACTCTCTATCTAGATTTCTGTTTAGAAAATATCCATGAAAAAAAACCAAACATAGATCAAAAGCTAAATCCACACTGCATTTTATCCCATTTACTTCTACCTTTTCACTTTTTTCTTCAAAATCTATTCTAAAAAAATCAGATATCAATAGCATGTGCAGTAACAGCTCTGCACTTTTTCCAAGGTAGTTTTCACTTGCTTAAGTAGACATCCCTCATTTAACATTTTCCAGTCATAATACACAATCCTCAATTCAATGCTATGGAAGCCAGTATTGATACCATAAGAACAAATGCTATTGGACTTGCAACTTCATGTACAGTTTGTTTTTCCAGCACTGTGAGATGAACTTATTCTATTTCTCTACCCTGAGCATACTAAATAAAGTTTGTTCGTGTATTTGACCTGATAATTTCACACTTTATCCACCTTTTAACTTTGACATAGAAAACAGACACACTGCAAACTAATTGAGAATATTTGCTGAAATTTAAGCAACCTTAAAATTAGCTCAAATTTATTACTCATTTTTGCTGCATAAATACGTCACTTCACCTCCTTTGCTCTTTTAAATAACTTTTACTATTTAATTTTCATTGTAAGACATAACCTAGCTTGTATCCTGGCAATGGTCACTTTACAGTATTCTAAACTGTAAACTGTAGCATATAAGGACTGGAGAAAAAAAAGTACTTTTAAAAAAAATATGGGGTTTTGGGAGGGAGACATAGCTAAAATGCTCATTTGATCCGATTTAGAGTTCGCTCAACCAGCATTTTCTGCCTCCTGACTTAAGAGCTGTCGGCTCAAGAACTGTGCTTAGGCTACTTGGTATAGTGTAATCATCTGATCAATGCTTACTTCTACCACAAGTTCTTTTATAAAATACCAGTTATTAAAAAACAGAATATAGCATCAATCTTAGATTTGTCTTGGTTTCTATTATAAAAATTTCAGGATACACATGCTAACAGATAACTGGTATTATTAGCAGTAGTAGCATTCGATCACACACGAATATCCAGGAAATTGTTTCCTATAGTCCACAACACTTGTTAGAAAACACTGTCTCAGAAGAGCACCTGGCCTTTGGAGTCCAGAGCAGACATGAGTCTTATGACAATAATCCTCACTCCACTTTTTCCAGAGCTGGCTTCCAGTATGCTGATTTTACTACATACACACGGTGTAAGACAGAAGATGAATTAATTGATTCCTTGAGAAATGTAAAAGCACCTAAAACCACCCACTGGAACAGTTTACAGCCAAACCCACTCTCACTTTTAAGTTGCTGGGAGGTAGATTTATTTAAGAAGATCAGAATAATGCGTTCCTGTGCGATCTGATCTAGGTGTTCCTGCTCCGGCAGGGGGATTGGACTATATGATCTTTCGAGGTCCCTTCCTAACATTCTGTGATTCTGTAATTCCCCTACCAGATGAAACACCACGATTTAAAGCTCTAATTTCTTAAAAGTTGAAAGCATCACTAGCATATAAGACTTTCTCAACACTCATCTGCACTCCCTTCTTCTGAGCCAACATGGCCTGCAACACCTGTGTGCCGGTCTGCTCCAGAATTTCATCGTGTTTCTGTTCTCACATTTTATACCAATAATCCTACTTTGTTCATTTCCTTTGCAAGATTACCCTCGCACCAACGCACAAATTGCTGCTCTAAGAACTCACCCCGTTTTTCAGCTTAAGCAGGTGCAGCTTTTCGGCTATTTCCTCACCTGCCCGGGACCCACTACCGAGTCATTAACAGCGCCGTTAAGCTATGCTCACCGCCCCTCACCGGGAATGCCCCTCTGTACCCAGCCACACTGCGCCTGTACAGCCAAGGCCGTCAGTGGCACTACACAGGCCTCTGACAACCCGTTCCTTCCACCAGAGCGACTGCGTTTTCAGAAGAGAAACTAAAGGTCGTCCAAACCCGCCTCTCTCCCAGAGAGCTCCTTTTCTACCCCCAGCAGGCCCAGGCACCCCTCGCCAGAAGCCGGCGGAGGGCTCGGGGCCGCCCACAGCCGATATGCCACCGACAGCTCCCGCCGGCCCCTGCGCCTGCCCGGGCCCCCCGCGCCAGGACCCACCTCTTCGAGGCTCGCTCGGGCCAAGCGGGTCAGTCACGGGCGGTCACCTCGGCGGAGAAGCAACGCCGGCCGTCGCAGTCTCCGCTCGGGCCCCCGCGGCCTCCCATCGCCTCCGCCCCGCCGGCCCAGCCGTGGTATCGCCCTGCACTGCCGCGGGAACTTCCCTGGGCGCCGCCCCCTCCCCCCTTTCGAGGAAGTCAACAAACGCCTCACGTGACACGGACCTCGGGCTCTTCCGTCCTTCTCGCCCTCCAACGGGCGCTCGCTGCTCCCGGAAGGAGAGAGGTGGCCCCACCCCTAACCAGCTGAGGGAGGAAGGAGGGACTACAGCTCCCGGCATGCAAGCGGCCGAGCTGCGAGTGACGCGCGCCGGCCGAGGCCTGGCTCCACCCGGGGGCTGGGGGTGCGGCTGAGCGGCTTGTCCCCGGCTGCTACCTGCAGGCGTCAGCGGGTCGGTACAGCGCTTGGGGCGGGCGGTACCGCCTCGGACACCCTCCTCTGAGCAGGGACCGGACGTACGGCTCCGCAACGTCTGCTCTTGGCGAGCAGCAGCGGTGTGAAAAACTTTCCCTGTTCCGAGGTGCTCCGAATGCCCCTCCGTGACCCACAGCAGCACCGTCAGAACGCAGTGAAGGCCAGCGCCTGGTAATGGGGAGCAGCCCCCAGACCGACGAGCCCGGACGGTGGCAAGGCGTTTTCCAGCAGCCCGAGAGAGCCCTTGCTGGGAGCGCTGCGGCCCAGAATGGCTTTTTCCTCTGCCTCGCCCCCCACTATGCTCTTTAAACTGTTTCCAGCTTCTTGATGAGCTTATACCTGCGCACAACAGAAGGGCTAGCAAGCCGCAGGGCAGCATTTTACATCGATACTACTTTTTTTTTTTCTTTTTTTTTTCCCCCCGACAAGGGCGGGTCAGCGCAAAGGCAGAGGTGAAGGGCAGGACACAGGCTGTTGCTCCACCAGGGTGACAAGATCACCATATGTGACCTCACCGAATGAAAACACAGCTTTTTTTCCTCAGCCAAGTTCAAAGTGAAGCAAGAATAAATCTAAATCACGGTTCAGGACCTCAGTTTTAGGGACAAAACCAAGCTGATTCAACAAGTCTAATGTAGATCTACAGGGGAGAGACGCTGTACTGTTCAAGACTAATTTAAAACTAACAGGAATTTCCTTTCCAGCTAAAAAAACAAGCAGCTTGCTTTTATGTTGTGAGAGCTCTCCAGTGGAGTCCCAAAGGGCATTTTGCAACTGTGCCACAAAGTCAGCTGGAGCAGGGAAAGTATATTAGCATGTCAAATTGATCTCTGTACGGAAAAATAATGCAATATTGTGTACTCCTTAAAGACCAAGTGAAAACAGGACCTCACAATCTGCTGTGGGAAGGGAATTGTCATTTGGACAAGAATTACATTTAAAGAAAAAAAAACAACTACCAAACAAAACCCCAAACACAAGATCGCCATTAATTATGTTCACAGACTTCAAAACAACTTTTAAAAGTTTTCAGTGTACTACCATTATTAAGATTTTCACCAGAAGTTTAGTTTAGATAGAAACTTTGCTTTTGTTATGAGCCAAAAGTACAATGCTCTGTTTTCAGCTCTATTTAAAATCCTTCTTACCAAAAGCAGTGTCCTTCTTTTAAAGTCCAAAACCTATTTCCAAATTAACACTTCTTAGTTATAATTAATATGACATGGATACAAATGTGTTTGTATATTGCTAAGTTACAGAAGTTTTATTGCAAAAACTAGCATTGATTTGAAACACTGCCATTATGAAATCCATAATAAAAACATATGAGGATGTGGGCTATCAAGTATGTCCACTCTTTTTGTGAACAGAATTAATAAACTAATTATCACATTTATTTTTATCCATGTAATTAATTTGAAATGTTTTTCACATTAAAAATTACAGTTGGGATCATATATGCAGAGCAGTTAAAAAATAAACAGCCCCAAGCTATAGCTAATATTGTAAAACCTGGTGGCAGACATCTAAAACCAGCTTAAAGACAGTAATATTAGTCAGATTTTATTCCCATAGTAGAGAGCTTGTTGTTTTTCTTTGAAATGTTGAATATTTAAGTGGACAACAGTTCACGGTGTTAGTTCTCTTTTCTGAAAAAAAACAGATAATTTCTGAGGAAAGAAAAACTATCACTCCATTTATATAGAAAGTACTACAACAGGGTATGTATTAAAAAGTTATTTATAAAGTGTAAAAACATATAATTCTGCTGCACATGGGCATACAATGTTTCTGTTGAACAACTATGGAAATAAGAAAAAAAAGAATTAAATGTACTGTTAGATTGACAGATTTTTTTAAAACAGCATCATGTTGCTNGAAAAAAAAGAATGAAATGTACTGTTAGATTGATTGACAGATCTTGACATAGCTCTTTGTAAGCTGTCCCGCCTAGATCTTGCAAGCTACCAAGCATTATTATCTAACGAGCAAGACATTTCTCTGTACTTCAGTTTGGCATTGTAATTGCAGCAGATATTAAGCACGTACAGTGAAATATATTGCTGGGCACAAGCATAAGCCAGCAGAACCAGAATACTGGACTTTCAAGACAAAACAGGAAAATACCACCAAAACCAAATTACGAATCTTTTCAAATTCTTGCAAATAATTCAACACAACAAATGGCAACAGGGGTGTGGGCCAGAACATCCAGTTTCAAAAGGTGTGTCTTTAACTGAGACTAGTTACTTTTCAGTACTAACTACATTCCCATTTGATGACCCACCAGAGAGGTATGTCCCTTAGAGAAACTGATACCATAGTTTGTTTTTCATGTTTAGGGAAACACTGTGTGTTTTACTACAAAGCAGGAAAGTTTAAAAGTTCTATCATAGAAAAAATACTGATCAGCAATTACATATAGTTGTTTAGTATAAGCTTAATTAAACCAAAACACGTCAGATTTTCATCTAGAAAACTGAAAATAGAATATACAAAATTCAGAAATGTTAAGGCCCCAGATGACAAATAACTCTGATACATTAGAAGTATGCATGTAGAACAGCTTACCCACTGTACTGTTTAATTCTCTTGACTTTAATTCTCTTGAAATCCCCGCACACGCCGAGGGGAAGCTCTGACCCCGCGGGTCCGTGAGGCGGGGAGGAACGGCGAGCAGGGCACGGGCCTCCCGGCGCTTTGGCGGGAAATTCCTCTCGGAGCGCGAGGCCGCGGTACGCGCCTTTCCCTCCGCCAGGGCGGCACTCAGCTGAGGCGCGTGTGGAGGGCGGTTCGCTGAGGCGGCGGTGGGACCGGCTTGTTCGAAGGCTCCCGTGGGTGCTACTGAAATACCGGGGCTGCCGCCGGTAAAATATTCACCTGATGTCAATACGGAGGTTATAATTGTTGATCTTTAGCGAGCTTTCAAAGTAAGAGAAGTACTTTATTTCTTCCTCCTAATGCATTCCGTGCGGTAGTTGGCGGTAACAGAGATGGGGATACATCTCTCAGATCGACGACCTGTGAAGATGTATTTCCTGTTAACAGACAGGGCGTGATGTATGATTTAGATGGTGTTTAAAGCTATCATGCTGGATTCCTGGTTAGTCGTTGTTCCAGAGCTTGGGTTGCAGCAAAACATATTGACAGTTATTCCAAACTCCTTTAAGGTCGGGCAAATAATTACATTATACACAAATGACTGATAGAATATTTTCAGATATGAGTTGCTGTATATGTTCATGCTTAAAGGTAGTTGGCAATTGATTTTGCATATTATATAGGTATTAACAGACATAAGAACAATGTGCTAATTATTTAGAGAATTTGGAGATTTCTGACTGTCAAGTTGAAAGTTAAACCATATTTTAGAAGTGAATTAAAAGATGCTATTCAAAAGTAAAATTTAAATACAAGGTAAATTTAAAAATGAAAGTTATGTATACTTTCAGATAGACCACGTGTGTATCTACAGCAGTTCTTGTATGAAAAACAAGTCATGTAACCAAAGCTGTCGTTGCAGTTTGAAATGAAGAAGGTGCAGAAATACGATTGAAGTTTCTGTGATCACGAAGGCAGTAGATAAAAGGAATGCAGAACTGTTATTTGCCGAATATCACAGCACTAAAACTAGGTGGCACTCAATTAAGGTAGTAGGAGGCGAATTTAAAACAAAGGAAGGTGTTGCTTTGTGCGGTGGGCATTGAACTTTTGGAATCTAGTGGAGATTGTAGAGTCAGGTAGAATATGTAGGTTCGAAAAGGAATTGTTGTCGTAGACAAAATGACAACTTAGTAAGAAAAGGAGTAGGCAAGTAACTGCCTTCTGGCATCCCTAACCAGACATTTGTAGGTACTGTGCAAGTGTGCTGAGAAAAAACTGTCTGGACATGTGTGCTCTCCCTAAATAGCATTTCCTTTTGCTACCCTGATGTACTGTGCTATGTGGACTTTTCATCTGACTTAGCAGGACAAAGTTCTTATACATAAAACCTTCTATTTTTCTCACAAAATATTTTCCTCCTAACATTTACTGGCAACCTTGTAGGAGCTTACAAATCAAAAAATAAGAAGAGCACTTTCTTTCTAAATTACTTGTGGTTTGTGTGTGTGTGTGTTTGTGTGTGTGTGTGTTCATTTTTGATGTTTATAGGCATTTGGAACATCAGAATGCACTCCTTGCAAGTGTATACTAATGAAAATGTCAGGTATTTACCAAAAAATAAGACTACCTCATGACTTACTTTGACTGCTTTTGAGTGCTTGCCAGAGTTTAGACTGTGGGTATAATTTTCTTTTAATAACTTTGAGTTGGGTAGCCCTGCACTCTAGTTTACCCAGATTTGTGTATTTGTGCCAGAACAAATTAAATATGAAATCTATGTGTTTTTTTACTTTGGAATTTGGAATATAAAATAGCTTATGGATATTTTAAGAGAGTATGTTCTATGTGCTGTCATCAACTATAATCCTCTCTTATTTCAGCCTATCAGCACTTGTTCCTCAGTGGCATGAGTGTTTTTCTGGAAGATGTTACTACTTACATCCCACTTAGAGAAATACAAAACAGATAGCTCAAAAATGCAATATTTTTTTGTCCTTAATTTTCAATAAATCAATAATGCATTGCATGCTACTTGCTATATTACCCATAGCCAGTGCTTATTTTATACTGATAGAAATAGCAGAATGCTAATATATTTGCACAGGAGTCTGTAACTCTCAATATTTACTTAATTTGGGCCAGAAACTATTGAAGTACTGTCATTTTTTTAAAGCACAGCTTTATGTCTGTGGATATACACCCATGCATACACGCATAACAGTAAATTGGAATTTTGAATGTTGAAATTAAAAAGAAATTGCTTTTAAATAAATAAAAATAGTCTGTAGAGATGTAATATTTTGTGCAGAAAAGAGACTTGAATAATTTTTTAGAAACATTTTGTAACATTACCATGAACTTTTCTCATTTATGTGTAACTTTACCAATATAGGAAAAATTTGAAAAGTTGTATTGGGTTTGCATGACAAGGTTTTGGTAGTGGGGGGACTGTAGGGGTGGCTTCTGTGAGAAGCTGCTAGAAGCTTTCCCTGTGTCCAATAGAGCCAATGCCAGCCGCCTCCAAGACAGACCCACTGCTGGCCAAGGCTGAGCCCATCAGTGATGATGGCAGCACCTCTGTAAGAACATATTTAAGAAGAAAAAATTGCTGCAAAAAAAGCAGGTGGAGAGAGGAGTGAGAATATGTGAGAGAAACAATTGTGCAGAGACCAAGGTCAGTGAAGAAGGAGGGGGAGGAGGTACTCGAGGCACCAGAGCGGAGTTTCCCCTGCAGCCCATGAAGGTTAATGGTGGAGGAGAGATACACCTGCAGCCCATATAGGACCCCATGCCGGAGCATGTGGCTTCACCCAAAGGAGGCTGTGACCCTGTGGAGGACTGTCACCTGAGCAGACTTCTGGCAGGACCTGAGTCCCCACGGAGAGAGAGGAGCCCACAGTGGGGCAGGTTTGCTGGCAGGACTTGTGATTCCATGGGGGATTCACACTGGAGCAGTCTCTTCTTGAAGGACTGCACCCAATGGAAAGGACCCATGCCAGAGCAGTTTGTGAAGAACTGTGACCTGTTGGAAGGACCCACATTGTAGAAGTTAGTGGAGGACTGTCTCATGTGGGAGTGACTCCACGCTGGACCAAGGGAAGAGAATGAGGAGGAATTGACCACAGCCCCCATTCCCCATTTTCCTGTGCCACTGCCGGGGAGGAGTTAAAGAAATCAAGTGTGAAGTTAAGCTTGGGAAGAAGTGAGGGGTAAGGGGAAGGTGTTTTAAGATTTGGTTTTATTTCTCGTTACCCTTCTCTGATCTGATTGCTAATAAATTAAATTATTTTTCCCTGAGTTGAGTCTGTTTTACCCATGACAGTAATTGTTGAGTGATCTCCCTGTCCTTATCTTGACCCACGAGCTTTTTGTCATATAGTTTTCTCCTTCCTGTCCAGCTGAGGAGGGGGAGTGATAGAGTGGCCTGGTGGGTACCTGGCATCCAGCCAGGGTCAACCCACCACAAAAGGCCATCTGTTCTTTTATGTCTCTTAGAAGTGTTTGAGTGGTTTCTTTAGGGAAGATAGCATATTGTCACTGATCTTTAGAACCTCCAACAGATTATTAAAAAGTTAAAGTGTAGAGTGCGGACAGATATGCCCTCAAGAAGAGTTGGCAATTTAAATGGTTTCCAGTTTGTCTTAGACTGACTGAAAATTTTTTTTATGTATGTGGAGACAAGCTGAACCTTTAGCCTTTATGCTGGACCAAAAGTGTTTGCCAGGTGCCTGATATGACTTCTGCTTAATTCACCCAGCTCATTCATGTATTTCTTAATACACCCATTTCTGTTATTTTCAGACACTTCAGTTCTTTTTCTCAGTAAAGACGTGTCCCTTCCTGTAAAGAAAAAAATCTTTCTTGAAAGGAGTTACGGTGTTCTTGCCTTTGTCTGAAGTATGCCTCAGTTAAGACTGAGGAAGCTTGCTATGCCACTCTGCAAGAGAAGCAAGATTGCGCCCAATACCTGTCTGAGACGGTGATTACCTACATCACTGATTGGCAGCAAAATTAACTCCAAAGGGGTACTGTATGTGAGGTCTGTCTCAGGAACCATCTGCTAGTGAGTACTCCAAGATAATATGCTTCAGGACTTTATTTCAGTTTTCACATCCATCTGTTCTGATCATTAGACACATTTGATCTTCCTGTTGGAGAGGCTGTCCCTGACTGAGAGGGGCAGGGTGGGCGATGCAGCTTTATTTAAGTGTTCCAGAACTCTGACCCCTCTCCTTCTGTCCTCCCCTCAAAGCTGAGCAAGTGGTTTCTGTCAGTTCCAGTAGTCATGAAACAGATACAGTGTGAATCACATTGTATCCTCATGGCTTCTTCTATACAGATCTGACATAGACATTTTCTTGCCTCTCTTACTAATGGCTAATTCAGAACAGCTTATCTGGTTGTTACATCATGGTTTAGTTCATACAGCACTGAGTGTAACTGACTTTGTACACAAGTCAAGATGCTGTCTGAAATGGTGTATACTAAGTGTTAGTTCAACATTGTGCTTGGGAGGAAATACTTATGTGTTGCAGAGCAATGTACCCGATGACTAAGGCTCAGCCTGTTCCCAGCTAATGATCCCAGAGCAGGGAGAGTCCTGAAACTGCAATCCTGGAAAAGAGGTAAGAGCTTGACCGTCCAAGAGATGACTGAGAGAGTGGGATGACCCTGAGAGAGAGAACTTCAGACTAAGGCTCATCTATATACTGGGCATGATGTGCATGATATGGAATATACTGTTGGCCAGTTTGGGTCTCAATGCTAGGCCAGTACTTGGGGCTGTGCTCCCTCCCAGCTTCTCCTGCACCTGCAGACACTGGCACAGCAGAGAAGCTGGAAAGTCCTTGACTGTCCTGGCAGCAACTGTAAACATCAGGATGTTATCAGCCTTCTTCTCAGCACAAGTCCAAAACATAGCTTCTTACTAGTTACTGACAGTTAACTGTGTCTCAGCCAAAACCAGAACAAGGACCGTTTAAAGGTGTGGACTATTTTGTGGTTATTGTAAGTTAATAAAACAGGAGAGGTTCGACAAAGTCAGACGACATAGTAACTTCAGGAGAAAGCACATCCCAAGCATGATTGTCATGAGTAAAGCTCATATAATATTGGCTCTCCCTAAGAGTCAAGCTTCTGCTCTTCTCAAAGGAGCATTCACCACTTGAAATATGGACTGTAGAGAGCAAATGAGGGTGATTGCAAAAATCCAGCTATTCTTTCACTTGCCTGTTTCACTAAAATCTTCACCTAAAAATAAATATTTGGATAAAGAAATACGCCTTCTGACATCTTTAGCCAGAGACATCTCAGATATGAGTATGCCCAACATACATTTATATATTTAATTTATTCTGTAGACTATCAACAATAAAGTTCTGTCATTAGTTCCATTAATTTGTATTTGCATTACTCATTTTAAATAAACTCTGTTAACCTGTAAGGAAAGACAATCAGTTTATTTTTAACTAGAAGTGTAAAATCAGATAATTAATTAAAGCTGAGGAATAGAAACAGCTTATTTGACTTAAAAACTTTCTTGTTTTGCTACTCTCACTACAGAAGATAAGTGTGTCAATATGCAAGTTAAATAAAAAATGTCTGTTAACTTTTATGTAGAAATATTATCTAAATGATTGTAAGTAGATAAAATGGTTTTTAGAAACACTTCCTGTCACTTTATCCATATTTTATTCAAGAAAGATTTTTCTTCTGATTTAATATTTCTATCAACAGAGTGATTTTTTTTTTCAGATTCACTGGAAATTTGCACTTGAATAGGTATTTCAGTGATGTGTAATCCAATATAGTTACACTTCAACATTAACTGTATGATCATAGAATCACAGAATGGCCTGGGTTGGAAAGGACCTTAAAGATCATCTAGTTTCAGCCCCCCCCACTGTGGGCAGGGTTGCCAACCACTAGAGCAGGCTGCCCAGGGATGATAATATTTACTTTAAAAATATTAAATCACTTCACAAACATAAAAGTAGGTAAATAGAAATATCTGTAGTAGCTGAAAGCTTGTACTGTAGTTGTGACACAACCTATATACCCCTTTCTTTTCTTTTAACGATCTCAGAATAAAGTTATTAGTATTGCATTTGCTGTGCTGAGCTGAATGGCTCGTAAAAGGTGCACAGAGCCAAAACAAAGGATAGGAGGAAGCTGTGTTGCAGAAGGGTTTCCAGATGTAAAGGTATGTCTTGTTTCCCATGTGTGGGTCTTTAAGATTCCATGTGTCCTTATGTCTCCTCAAACCAGAATGTGTGTATACGCTGTAACTCAAATCCAATTCCATTCACAGCTGAGAGAGCATTATCCAGGTGGTCTGTGATTTTTGGGTTCAGATTAGGCTCAAAATTCAGCCTGCTTTCCTCAATAATTGAAGTTGTATTTAGCCGTGTTAATGAATGCATGGCTGTTTTAAAGATAGAACAGCACCTAAGTCAAATATGTTTTTATACTACTCTAGAAGATGACACTTTAAAACTTGAGATCTAACAAGCCCTCCTAATAACTCATAACCTTTAGAAAAATAACCATATATACATATATATAAAATATAAGGAGTGTATATTCCTGGTTTTATTCACCCTTGCCCTGCCCCCCGATCATGAATTCAGGGTCTCTGCTTTTAATATTGAAAGCAAAACTAGTGTGTTCTACAGCTTTATATTTGTAATGCATTTACACTGTCCGACCAATAGATGTCACGCACCTATCTGTGAATGTGTAACATAGCTTAACACTATTGATTGTTTTTTTTAATAACCTGTTTGTCAAGATTTTTTTTTGTCGTTTCCTTTTTTTTTTATTTTCCCCAGAACCCTAAATTGTATTTGGAGAAGTGTTTGTTTCTTAATGGCAAATATTTCTGTCTTCCGCTGCCTTTACCATTTGCTCTCTATTTGCTAACTTGGTAGTCAAAATACTTCTGTTTTGTAACAAATATTCATTTGGACTTTCTTCACAGCTTTACTATTTTACTTTCTCTTTTAAATACTGGCTTTTCCCCTTTTTGTTGTTGCAGGTGTTTATCTTCCTGAGAACATAGTAATATAGGAAATATAAATTAAAAAAAACCCATAGAAATTCTGAAAGTCTTTTGATTCTCCCTTGGTTGTGGCAAATCTCTGGAAGTGCTGTCACCTTACTAATATTTCTGCCAGTAAGTGAGTTCTTCAGAGGTCTTTCACTAGTCTGCAGGCCAGGATTCTCTTGCTAGACACAGAATTCTACTTCTAGATATTTACTGTTGTAAAAAAAGTCTGACCCACCTTTGCCAGTCATTCTTTGCTACTGTCTGTTTTGTCACCTCTTGAAAGGTGCTCTAATACATCACTTTTTCGTGGTGTTTTTTGTTTTTCTGTCTTTCCTCATCTGGCATAATAGGTTAACTTTTTATTTCCTTATTCCAAAATCTTCATTTTTCCTGTCTGCATGTTCTTCCTCCAAATAAATTGACGTGTTCTCGTTATGAAAGTAAACTAGGCTATGTGTACAAAACTACCAGGAAGGGTGGGTTTGGGGAAGTGGTGAAAATGAATGTGCACAAGACAAAATTATGACATAAAAATAGTTCCAGCAAGTCAGACTGTTGGTCCATCCCTTCTCTGATCAGTCAATACAGAACACCCAGCCTCCAACCTGTAGGGCCTTCCTTTACAAGCAAAGGTCTTGGTTGTTTTTTTCTTTTCCAGAAATTGTTCAGTTGCTTTGGGCCCATATCTACTTTTATGTGATGTGGCAAGGAGTTCTTCAGCATACCTACATATCGCATGAAGTGTCTTCTTTTGTTAGTTTAGCACTTGCCATGCACCAAAGTTGTTTGATGCTGCTTATTTCTCATGCTAAAAAAGACAGTGGAAATCATTCCCTGTTCACTTTCTCTAGGCCAGTCAAGATTTAGTAGATCTCCATTTTACCACCTTGTCAGCCATCCCTTTTCTAGGCTAAAGAATTTTACCTTATGCAGCAGTAGTTGGAAGTCATTCTATACCTTGATTCCTTGTTGCCTCTCTCTGTCTTTTTTTGTTCTGTGGTGGTCTTGTGACTGTGGAACCAAAATGCATGCAGCCTGTAAGATTTGGGAGCATTGTGGAATCACACAGTGGTATGGTGATGTTTTCCTCTGTTCCATCTTTAATAATTCCTAATACTTTATTTACTTTTTTGATTGCTACTGAGCATTGAACCAATGCTTTCATAGAGCTGTCATAACTTCAAGGTGACATTTAAGTGTCAGTTTTCAGTTTGGAGCCTGTCATGTTTGTAAAGTTAAGATTTCTTTCACATATTTATCACTTCTTGGTTTTAATTTATGATGGATTTCATCTGCCATTTTATTGCCTGGTCAGGACGAGAAAGTTGTGGGTTTTTTTGTTTGGGTTTTTGTCTGTTTGGGTTTTTTCAGTTCCTTGTCCCTATGCCTTTCATCTTTCTGGAACAAGTTAGTATCATAATCAGAGGATACTTTTCCGATTCATCTCAGTGTCTACTCCCTTTTCCAGGTAATTTATGAACATGTTGCACAGCAAAGGCCAAGCACAGACCATTTTGGGGATTCTGTTAGTGAAGTGCCATTACTAAGAAAACAGACCAAATATCTTTTTACCTGTTTTCTTTTTTTTGTCATTGGCTTAGTCATTTGAGGACCCATCTTCCATGGCATTCTTACTTGCCTTAAGAGCTTATGGTAAGGAACTAAGTGCCTTTTGGAAATCCAAGAAGACTGTATTAACCTTATTTCTTTGTCCAGATACTTGCAAACTTCTTCAGGGAGTTCAAGTGGAAGTAATAATCTTTCTGTCAATATTCATTCTCTACAGTAAGCTATGATTCAGTATTCCCATCAGCTGAAGGATCTTTGAACAGTGCTTTCTTTGAAGAACAGTGGTTCTTCAAAGCAGCGATTCGGCAGCACTGCATACATCCATTTTCTCCATACCAGCACCATACATTCCAGCACTCTATCCTAAAAATTATCTGGTACAGCCTTCACACTATGGCACTATCTATCCCAGTTACGCAACTTCAGCAGTAAGAAAAAGCAAGAGAATGGGGCAATTATTCTTTAGTGCAAGAACTTACACTATGAGGTTATGCTGTATGCTGTCACGCTGCGGTCTTAAAATTTCAGTCTTACGCACAGCAGAAAGTCTGCAATCAGAAACTAATCTGAGTAAAAAAGGAAGTCCTTTGTCTTGTAGGTAGATAGATAGGTGGGGATTTTGGTAATGATGGTGTTCTTTTTGTCGCTGGGTTGTGTTTTTTGGTTTTGTTTTGGTTTGGATTTTTTTAGGAGCCTTGTTTGATCTCAGTGCTTTTGAACCATTTTTTCTGGTCTGTTTTTACTGGAACTGGTGAATAGTTCACCTGTTGAATTCTTAAAGGCTCATTTAGCATCAACCCATGTGCACCATTTAATTTCCTCAAAGCTTTAAAAATATAGAGCTTCAAAAAAATACATATTCTTTACTACCTACATTATTTTCTCTGAACGTAGTGCTAATAGAATTGAGGTATCAGTTTGACTATCCTTAGGATGACATGTTGGACTCTTGCAGGATAACATTCTGCCCTATTTCCCTGAAAAACCTGGTAGGTTATCCAAAGATTTTGTACATACTTAACTGCTGCATCTTCTTTGGTAACTCTGACTGAAGTTCTTGGCTTGAGTTGGAGTTATTCTAGGTACTATTGCCTTAATTGCAGATGCACAAATTCAAATATGTAGTAATAACAGAGTTAATGTTTCTTATTCAGTAGTCAGCACTCTAAATCAGTAATTTTACCTAAATATTATGCTTTGTCTTTTGCTTAACACTTCTTTCCTGTGTTTCACTGGAGAACAACTTACACCTCCTTATATTCTGTGCAGCATTTCTGACTGTTACTGTAAAAATGTACAAAGGTCCTTGAAGAAATGTAGTTTCCTTCTTAATAATGGTGATTTTCTAAGCATTATTACCATATACACAAACTTTCTACCACTGCATCTTCTGCATCAAAGTTCACTTTGCTCAAGGTAATGTCACTGTTGAAGCGCATGTGGCCACGTCACTTTCAGATATTTCAAAGTCACATCTTATGAATGCTTTCCACAACAGTGCCACTGGTGGAGGAATTCCCATCCTTCCCTTTGACTGCTTGTCCTAATTCCCAACCCGCTTGTCCTTGCTCTAGCATTTGACCAATTATCAAACAATAAAGATTGAATTACACTGGCAAAAAGTGAATTTCCAGTTGGTTATACCAGATTACAGTATACTTATATTTGGAAATGTGATTTAAGACAAACACCAGTTTCAAATACTGATTTCAGTGTCCCTGAGTTTTGTTAAGGATTTAGTAAGCTTATCATCAGGGGCTGCTAATTCCACAAACAAGAATACACAGAAGTGATTCCCAACAGTAAGTTTTCTTCAACAAGATATGCCTGGGAATCTTTATTCTCCTATTGACTTGGTCTCCCTAGTTTCAGCACTCTCTTATGGTGCTGATTTATTTCTTATAATTCACTGTGGCAGGATGTAGTTCATGAAGAGCTCCACCCTAAAGAGTGGTATGGAGCACAAGACGCAGATTTTGTTCAGCAATCTGAGGGCACAGGTTTTGTACAACAGCAAACTATCAAAGTTTAGTCTGATAATGCTACTCTCAGAAGGCTTTACTGGTACTTGCATTAGTGTGCTACAACTATGGATCCGGTCCAGCGTGATTAAACTATGTTCCAGTCAAGGCAAACGTCATGTTGAATAGGAACTGTCAGGTTTCAATGCTGTACAAAAAATTAAAAGTATAAGGGTCCATATTTTTAAAGTAGTCTCTTCACTTCATATGAGCAGTGCCTGGCCCCTTCAGATGCCAGTGTTGGTACGTAGGTACAGCAAAATCCAAGAGCACTATGAATGTGCTGAAGATTATCTCTGTTTTCAGATGTGAAAGTTTGCTTAAGTTTAGAACCCAAAATCTTAGAGACATTCACTTTCTTTTCTTGTCAAAAGGTGGAAAGCATGATCTGAAAAACCATCTGCTCTGATCCTTCATGGAAGACTTTTAGATCAAGTTACTAAAATTCAGTTCAGTGCTCTTCTATCACTACAGAGAATTTCAGATAGGCTTCTTTAAAGCTGCTAAAACAGAAATCTCAAAAGGGCATGAGATTTGAACAGAAACCATGAAGCAGATTTTGAAACAATAGGTCTTTTATTTTTGCATGTCTGTTCAAGCAGATTACAGGTATAATTTTATTATTGTTTTATTGATGTAACTTGTTATATTGAAGACTTTATGCTTAATAAACAATAGTATTGGGACTTGTATCAGATTTAGAAATACTTAGTAAAAAGGTTAATTTTAATTTATATTCTGTTTTGCACTTAAAATTTTTTATATTCAAAATCACCAGTTTTCATAAGTAACATTTTAGTAATTCAGAAATTGTGGGATGATAATCTGTGTTTTAGCATGTAAGTCACCCTATCTGCTGAAATTTTATAGTTAGAGGCCTAATGCTCCCTGAATTATTACATTATGTGGGCTGAACAGTGTTCATAGTGGAAGACAGAGATCCGGATTTCCTACAGATGCCTAGAGAGTATTCACATTTCAGTAGCTGTACAGAAAATCACAGCAGTGTTCAATTCATTTTGATGTTTCAAGCAACAACTTCTAAACATGTTCAGTATTTGTGGAAGTTAGTTTCACTTCTTCATTTATACTATCAACTTCCACACAATATCAAACAACTGTCATCTGGAGGTCAATACTATAAATAGGCAGCTGGGCTCAGTGATTGCTGCTAGACTAGAATCAAAGATGAAAACAAAGTTAAGATGAGCCGAAGTTGAAGTAGAAATTAGGAGTAGCACAAAGAATTTAAAAAAAAAAAAAAAAAGGCATACTTAAGAATCAGAGTTGGAATGAGAAAGCCCCAGAACCAAAATGTATACTAAACTGAAGGAAAAGGTGGGAGTTTATTTCAAACTGTATTGAATATCAAGAGGCAGTAAGCTGGCAGGGAGACTAGTCAGGAGTGGGAAGCAGAATTAAGCAGATATTAACTGAGTCTGAGAAACAAGCCATAAGGAATGTGGCTGCAACCGATCACAAATAACTGAGAGCTCACTTGGATGGCATCTCGTGGTTTGACCGTGCCAACATTCAGATACACAAGCTGGTCCTTAACTGTTCAAACTGTTCAGACTTACTAGGCCTCACTGGGAAAATTTCTTTCCCTTCAGTAGAACTCCAGATTAAAAGGTGCCACCAGCAACATGACCTCTTCATTGGTGTTGTTATTCTCCTTGTAGTCACTTTACTCATAGTTGCTTCAGTGCTAGCTTCTCCAGCTCATCTGCCTTTAAAGGAGAGAAAAAAATAAAACCAAAACTGGAAGTATCAACCTCTTGGTAGAGAAAGATAATTTATTTACCTCCCTCTCTGCCTTTGTTCCAGCAGTTCCTGATCCTGCTATTTAAAGAATAAAATAAAAGAAGATAAATATACCCCTTTAACACTGTACTTGATAGCTTTGTTGAAAAACTGTTACGACTGGAAAACTTTTGCTTGAAGCAGGGCCAGTAGGATAGTGATAGAAACACTTTCTTTTTTACCAGTAGCTCTAAGAAAAGCAATGTGAAGAATTTGAATTTTATATGAATATAATAATTTGGTTAGTGATCATTGACACCAGTGGTCTCTGAAGTGGGGTGTGCACACACGAGGTAGACAAGATCCACTGGTGTGTGGGGAAAACAATACTAACACTTGTACTTATTTTCTATTAAAAAAAAGATAAATTTAGTTTTCCTAATATTTAACATAAAAATTGATGCTGGTGCCCTAGGTCTGTGTGTCAGATGCTCAAATCAGGTAGGGTACACAAGTATCCTGGGGGAGGAGCAGGGGTTCCACAATGCAGAGGGATTGCCAGTGGCACCCTCACTTGCTTGTTTTTAGTGCATTACGATGTATTGGAGTTTACATGTGCCTGCTCAAGTGGATTTACAGGTTATATTATCTAGTTTTAACTACAATAACCCTCACAAAATGGACAAGTGGCTCAAAAAGTATTCCTGCAAAGAAATCATGACTGAAGATAATCATAGAATCATAGAATGGTTTGGGTTGGAAGGGACCTTAGACATCATCTAGTTCCAACCCCCT
>VZTO01013157.1:1165-21731 GCA_013400615.1 Syrrhaptes paradoxus | reverse complement strand
TAATGTCTCCCTAGAGCCTTCTCTTCTCCAGGTTGAACAACCCCAACTCTCTCAGCCTGCCCTCATAGGGGAGGTGCTCCAGCCACTGTGAACAGGCAAACAACAAGAAAATGGCAGAGCTGACACTTCTGTTCTTAGTGCGAGCTCTTTGTCAGCCACATGGGATCAAAACCAATGGTGATGTGATGGGATCTGACAATAGTTTGATTCAAAACATTAAAACTCAAGACTGTTTGAAGTATGGATTGACACCCACTGTCATTTTTATGAACTTCACTCTAAGTGTGTATTGTGTCTTGAGATATTAGCTAATGATAGAACGAAGCCCCTATGATTAGCAAGATATTAAGAAACTAAGCATTCAGAACATGAAGACAGACCTCCACAGTTTTTTTCAGGGATGTTTCAAGTTGTGATTCCCAATCCAGTACTTTGCAAAACTTAATGATACAATATCTAGAAGCCTCCTTGTAAGTATCTTAGGTAATAGCAAAAGACCACATACCATTGGGGAAACAATTGTTCCTGCCATGGTAAAAATAGCTGAAACAGTACATGCATAACTATATGGCAACAAACTAAAATACACTCCTTTGTCAGTAAATACTGTTGGAAGATGCATAAATGGCACTGCTGAAAAGTTGAAGAAACAAGTATTGGAACAAGCTACACAGCGTGGAACGTTTGCTACACAGCTGGATGAAAATACAGATGTTTCTAACTTCTCTCGGCTTACGCTATTTGCATTTCAATAATGCATGAAGAACTTTTTTTTTTTGTGAACTGCTAAAGGAGAGATATACCAGAGAAGATGTATGCTCAATGAGAAATGACTTCTTTAATAAAACGTTGTTTTATGGAAAAACTGCACAAGCGTAACCACCGATGGAGTGGCTGCTTTGACTGGAATAAAAAAAAGATTCCAGAGTAAGGTTAAAGAGGTGGCACCTCATGTGAAACTCCTTCACTGCATCACACATAGGGGAGCTATTGCAGCAAAGAAGTTGGAGCCAGGAGTGCACAGAGTGTGACAGATGACATCAATGTGGTTGACTTCATAAAACAAGACCTTCACATAGTAGCATCTTTACCAGACTTTGTAATGACATAGGGACGGACCATGAAAATCCCTTGTACCAAGCAGAGGTTTGTTGGTTATCTTGTGGTAAAGTGCTTAAAAGAGCTGTCCAATTGTACATATTTTTCTTCTACAAAAAGACAAGCGTTCCAAATTTGCTGACCTTTTTGGTGATGACAGGTGTCTCTGAGTAGTTTGCTACCTAGCAGATATTTTTTTCCAAAAAATAAACACACTTAATACATTCCTTCAAGGTGAAGGTGACATTTTAACAATGAGTGAGAAAGTAACCGCTTTTCAAAAGAAAGTCATGCTATGGAGAGAGCATTTTGAAAACAGATGTTTGGATATGTTCATTTTGTGATTGTGTTTGTTTGATTTTCTTTTTTTTGATTGCTGAACACAATGTGTGTGTGTCACCTATAAAACCTCTCATATTTGTACACTTTAAAAATGTGGAACCAGCATTTTCTAACCTGTTTAAAAATCTTCCAAGTAAGAGCTTTATGGTTTTTGAACCTATTTGTTAAAAATATAAACATGCAACACCTTCCAAATAGTTTGAAAAAACAACTGATTGACATCAGGGAAGATGGTAATTTACTAGCCCAATTTAAAGAAAAACCTTTGCATAATTGGCAGATGAGATTGAAAAATGCGTGTCATGATTTTAGTAATTGCAGGCAACAGTGTACTTCTTCCATTGGGATCCATGCATCTTTGTGAGGTATCTTTTTCAGCTTTGACACCCATTAAAACCAAGTATTCCAATAAACTGAACTTACAACCAGACCTTTGAATTGCTGTATCACAAAGTGTTAAACAAAGATTTAAAAAAAAGAAGCATATTCAATCACATAGCTCTCACTAAAATATTATTAATATATATGTAAATTTATAAATATACATATGTCCTTTTGTACTGAGATGTACACTATAAAACATACTCAAAGAAATTAAAAAAGGATGAGATAAAGAAGAAAAACACAAAAATATTCTTTGTTATTTATAAGCTGTATGTTATTTAGTATTTATTAAAAATAGTATTAATAGTAACAGAAACACTGATCACCACATCTAAAAAGGTAGTCATTTGAAAATCAAGCTTAAATGTTTTTATACTATTAATCAGTGTGACATAATAAATCAACTTCAACAGCTGCATTAATATTTCAACATGTAAGGGATACATTTATATAATGAATAACCAGTATAACATAATTAATTTTGTTTGTTAGAAGTATTTGGCTTCTGCTTAAGTTGGTTTTGAAATGGTTTTTTGGCAGTACTAGAGCATCAAGCAGGTGATAATCACACAGTATAGCGCAAGAGAAGAGTGAGACCTTTTATAAAATTTGTTGTAAAATATAGATTTCTAATCTTCTGATTAAAACTGATGATAAACATTGTATTGGATTCATTTTTTTAACTGCCATATCCAATTTTTTTTGCTGTCAACCACTTTTAGACTTTGAACTCTTAAGATACGTTGAAAAAGCAACTGGAAAAACCCCCAGTTCTGATGTTCTTTATGCCAGAATAGATGTTAACTTCTTTTTTTTTAAAGGCACATCTAAAAGACTGTAACAGTGAGTATTAAGATATGATAAAAGTAATTGTATCCGTGAAGATAAGTTTTGTATTTATTTGATTTTACTATTTTTTGCATATGTTTTTTCAAATTTTCCCAGGCTTTTTTGTGTGTGTTTTTTGTATTTTAAAAGTAGATATTTCAAGTGTACCACTGTAGAACAGTGAGGCACAAAGGGAGGATCATTTGAGGGAGAAGAAAGCAATATCTAATCTAAAATCTGGAAACTTGTTTAGTGTTTTTTGATGTGTTAGACATAGTTCAGGCTTATATGGTTACATATTAATGTTATTTAGCAAGTGGCATGTAAAAAAACTTTCATATGTCTCAATTTAATGAAGTTTGTTAGAATTTCATTAAAATGGTAACAAAATGTTTTTCTAGTATGTAGTGATCAGTCTCCACCAAGTTGTCAGAAAAATAAATCCCTAAGTCACTATTTCATTGCAAAGAATGTGAAAACAAACAAGCAAAGCAATGCACATTCATTGTTCCCAGTGTGGACCTCCAAAGGAGCTGCTACAGTACAACTCATTGCTACAAAAAGTAAGAGCTTACAATGAATTGTTAAATAAAAATGATTATCTACAGGTTGGTATGCTTCAAGACTCCACAGTTTGTCAACTTTCTTATGCAAAATAGTGAGCTCTAACCATGTTCAAAACTTGCATCAAAGATTTTTTTTTTTCAACATTAAACTCCCAAAAGATTGTCTACATTTTGGCTTTTTTTTTTCCTGGCTTGTGAATTAAAAAAAAAGACATTATATTTATTTTTGCATACTTTGCCTTTTTGGAGTCAAACCAATGGCTTTAGACACCTAATTTCTGAAAAATAAAAACACTGAGCCCCAAGCTCTCTTAAAAATCAGGTTACAAGTATTGTGAAAGATCTCAGGGCATACAAGTCACATGTGAAAGTCTCGTACTCATATATCCATATCGCAGATTAATTATTTGAAAAAAGCCGCCTGAGTAGTTTGGGATTTTAGAGAAATGAATACTCAGTCTGAAGTTTCTTTTAACTTTACTGCTAAATACTATTTAGACTATTAGTAGCTATTCAAGGTGTCATGATATTAGTTTGTACAAGTGATACCATTTAAAAATTTATTTATTTACCAATCTGGACTTCCTGGAAAATCAGGAGTTTTTAATATACTACACTGCAACAAAATAGTGTGTATCTCTGTTATCAACAGTATGGAACAACTCTTAAATATGGTATTCTAAAAGAACTAAACTACTAGTAGATAACCAGCTGCTCTGCTGTAAGAACCGGTTATGCTCCCCTTTAACTAGAACTACAACTGTAATTTTGTTATAGTTAAAGGCCTTCTGATTTCCACACTTAAGTGATTTATGGTAGATTTATAACCATTTTCTTCAGGCTTGTGTTGTCCTTACGTTTTAACAGCTATTTTCCTTCTTGGTGTTGCCATTCAGTGTGTACTTACTAGCAAATAATGATCTCCACTGGTACCATGAACTGACATTGTTACTCTTACCTCAGCTTCCGGCCTTATTTTCTGTGTGCCAGCATAGCCTTACATGCTCAGAAAATAAACCCTATCAGGAAACTGATGAATGAAAGCTTTTTTAATGACTAATTAGTTCCTTGACACAATTCACTGGGCTACATTTGAACGGTGCAGGCCATGCTGAGGCAGAAAAAACCAATGGTGGAATTGGGGGTAATGAAGAAATGTAGTGTGACATCACTTTACACAGGCACAAGTTCTTTTACTTGGTTCTCATAAAACAGGATTTTCCATTCTCTGATTGTCCTAATAACATTTCTCTGCACGTATCCCAGTTTAAACCCATTTTTCTTTAATGTAAGTTGCCAGAATTGTGCATAGCTGTATATACAGGGGCTCATTAGTGCAATGTAAAATAGCATAAAGACTTCTCTTACTCTACTGAAATGATCTTTTCTGATTTAAGGTCTTGTTTGCCTTGTAGGGTTGCATCACATTGGTGGCTCGGTTGTCCTGAGATTGACTAATATGTTATGATCTTCGTTTCCCTAATAGGTTTTCAGTGTATTAGTTTCTGAGGAACTGTCGCAGGGCTAGATATAGGCGTAAATAGTTGTGTATGGTGACAGACTGATGTGTCTGCAAAATCATTGTGGTACAGAATTGCTCCCATTGCTCGTCCTCTCCTAGGAGGTCAGGGTGCCAAGATCGCGCAAGCATTATCAGCAGCCACGTGAAATTATACTGGCTGTGTACTCAGCCTCTTCTGCCCACACCTCTTGCCCAGCCCTGTCAACTCAGCTGCTAGAGGGGACGGCAAAATAGAAAGTAGATCATTTCAGCATGGGGAAGACAATGGATTTAAGGGCTTAAAGCTGGCCTCTACTTCTAGCAGGACTAGGTGGTTTTTAGTTTTCATAGCCACATATTACTGGGACTGGGAGGTTTTACTCAGTTGTGCCTTTTCTCTCCTCTTCATTTCTCCAGACCGGAGACAACATAGTATTCTGGGAGGATTTGGCCATTGACAGAGGTGAGCACAGAGCAGACTTGGCTATCTGATGCTGGAACTGGAGATTCTTTTGACCTGGGATGTGTCTGTCTCACCTCTCTGCCGGGGCTGGCAGTGTTCCATTGTCCTCGAGCAGGGTGCAGGGACCCAGCCCTGAGTCAGAGGGGGGTTTGTGCAGAAGGCAGTGGGACTGTGACCATCTGTTATTGGTAGTAGGGATGTTGCTTAGCTCAGTAACACACACCTCTCGGGGAAGATGTTCCTGTCCTGGTTCCTCTGTCATCACCATGAAGTGTAGTTTTCATACCTGTTCATGCTGAGAAAACAAGTAATTTTATCCTCTCCTTGGGGGCATCAAAATCCAATTTGGTATACACTGCTAAGAAGCCTTGAGCGCTGAGCCTGTGTCCCAGCTTCACACTTCGTATTATTAAATGTCATGACACTTTTTTTGCTCCAGTCACCAAGTCATCCAGTTTTTCCTTATCATAGTTCAGTTCTTTGTATTGACACATGGTTAGGAGGCACTGTCATCACTCCTACGTTTTATGCCAGGCAGTTTTAAAAATATTTAATAAGATTGTTCCCAAAGATGATCTTTGAGGAACTCCACTACTAACCTCACTCTAGGGCAGTGGTCTAGAACACAGGAGTTGACATCTCCTCCATAGCCACTTCCTTGCTTCTTACAATTGTAGCATTAATCCTCATTTAATGTTGGTGGGGTTTTGGGGTTTTTTTGGGGGGGGGTTTGTTTGTTTGTTTGTTTTTTTTGGGGTTATTTTGTAGTGTTTTAGAGAGGTCTGGATAAATCCTATCCTGCTTTTTCTTTGTCCATACAATTTGCCCTTTTATCAAAGACATCCAGTCATTCTAGAGGATTACTTTGGTAGTCATGTAATTTTATCACATTTTCCACTTACCCTCCTATATTTAACAGTTTATTTTCTTCAGAAGTTGTTTTAGATCTTTTGTACTCTAAGATCAGAGTAATGTGTTTAGGTGGATAGATCACTTTTTACTGTACTGTTTGGTGACATAGAAATGGTATAGTAATAGAGAAGTAGGACAACATTAGCTAATGGCATACCTTAGACTATTCTTGTAAAATTATTTTCAGTTATGGTTGTTATATTTCAAAAAGGAAAAATTATTGAAAAAGTGTTGAGAAATAGCTATAAGAATGTTTGTGGGTTTCTTGTAACGTGAGTTATAATGAAAGGCTTAGAAGGCTCAATCTGTTCAATATGTTTGAGTGAAGATTCAGATGTAATTTGATCAGAGTTTGTTTGTAGGTACATGAAAATGAGAATTCTAGTATTTGATGGCCTTAAAACAGTAAAGAAGATAAGGTCCAGAAGCTCGAAACTGAGGGTAGACAAATTCAGACTAATAAATAAGGGTCATATCTTTTAGCAATGAAGGTAGGTAACCTTTTGAACACATTATTTAGGTTGTCATTACTTGGAATCTTTACAAAGACATTTAGTTTTGATTTAATATAAGGAAACTCTTTGGCCCATATAAGAAGTGTGGTCATACTAATTTAGTTATAGTCCCTTTTGGTCTTGATATTTTTCTACGTCTCTGTTAAAATTCTGAAATATAAACCAAATCCCTCCAAAAAGCAAAAGAAAGGAAATAACATTAACCTTTGTTTTTCATTTGCCACATATGATGCACTAATTTTCGTTTCTTTACTTGGGAAGAAAAGACTTTACAAAATGAAATCTGCTTGCCCTCCTGTCTGCAAAAAGATGGTATTTTGTAGTCATAAACTGTTGGAAATGCTATCTTAATTTTATAATACAACAAAGTTTGTAATTTAATCAAGGTTATTTGAGCTTGAATTAACTCCTAGTCAGTCTGTTTTAAAATGAGAATTGCTTTCTTTGTGCTGTGAGAACTATAAAAATAACATAGCATTTGTAAAAATATTGCTAGCCGCTTAAAAAGGCAAAATGTTGCACTTCTGTTATATGTGGGAATCCAATTGTAGACTATACAGGAAAGTAAAGGGGCAGTTTTTGGAGCCAAGTTTTATGGAGATGGACAAAAATTCACTGAGGACTATGGGCAGACATAGAGAATAGCAGTGATGCTGGTTTCATCAGCCATACAAAGTGTAGGAGTAGGTGAGACAGTGCTTGAAGTTCCTCTGGCATGGGAATCTCTGGGGTTTTCTTAACGAAAACATCTAGAAGCTCTATGCTTTATACTTACCATTCAATGTAAAAGAGGAGAATTATTTAACCTTCTGTACCTCTCCAGACTTCATTAGTTAATAATCAAGGAAAAAATTTTTATTAAACTATTAGAAGAAATAGGAAAGAAAAATGAGTAAGCTTAATAATATTGCTGCTTAAAATATTTCATTCTATCACTTTATTCTTCTGTTTTCCCATGTCATGTCAGTTGTTTGTGGGTTATTTAAACAATTAAAAGTTATAATCACTTGAGGAAAAAAGAAACATGAATGGAGAGATAAACACAGTGTTTTTACTTTAAAAGCACAGAACTACTCATTATTGTGGTAACATTCCTCGACATGGTGCAAAATGTAGAAGTCAGAGGATTGAATTAATTGTGACCTTTTAATAGAAATCTTAACCTCAATGAGAGAAGTAAAAATGGATGTGCAGGTTTAGTATCAAAATTGTTTAATTAGTGCTCCCTTTTGAGACAAATAAATTGACAATGTCACTAGCAGAAAGTTGAAACTGATGCAATGTCACCAATCTGATAACAAATCTTGAGGATCTAAGGACAGGAAATCAACTGTTTCTTATAGAACTGCATGAAGATAATACAATATTCCTAGGTGTTCAACAACAATGATATTTATTTTTTGTTTGGCACTTGATTCAAGAACATAAAAAATATGTTATAGAATCTTGCTGGAGAAGTAATGAAAGCCTAAGTGGGCACTATGGTACCTAATCTTTGCCTGGAATTCTGTGAGTATTTTTGGCCCAGAATTCTTGGGATAATTTAGTGTTTAGGAAACACTTTAGAAATGTGATGAGGCTAAACATAATAGTATACAATTACATAACTTCATTCCGTAAGGGCAAAATTTGAAGCAGAAAGTTCATCTGGATTTGTCAATTAGAGCAGGTGTCCAGGATGAATACTGCATTATTTTAGTAATTAAACAGGAGATTTAGAAAGCTTCATGTTTTGAGTTGCACTGGAAAGAGCTATAAGGAAGAAATTGATTTTAATGCTGAAGATAGTATAAGTGAGCTCTTCTGTATAATTGTCCTGGTTTTGGCTGGGACAGAGTTAACTTTCTTCATAGCAGCTAGTAAGAGGCTGTGTTTTGGATTTGTGCTGAGAAGGCTGCTGATAACCTCCTGATGTTTACAGTTGCTGCCAGAACAGTCAAGGACTTTTCGGCTTCTCTGCTGTGTCTGTGTCTGCAGCTGCAGGAGAAGCTGGGAGGGAGCACAGCCCCAACTACTAGCCTAGGATTCGACCCTAGGTTTAGGATAGAGACCCATATCATGCACATCATAACCAATGTATAGATGAGGACCTATCCAGAAGTTGCTTCCCTCTCTCTTGGGGTTGTCTCTCACTTTCCTGGACGCTCAGGCTCTCATCTCTTTTCTGGGATTGCGTTTTTGGGACACTCCCTGCTCTGGGATGGTTAGCCAGGAATGCCATTCAAAAAAATGAAGCATGTTGCCCAATATTTCAGAACAGGTCAGTGGCAGGGTCAGAGGTGAGACCTATGTCACCAGATTGTCTTAACCAAGTGACCAGAGTTTACTTTCCTTATAATATCATGAAACTTTAATAAGCAATTCTAAGGAAAACTGGTGTTGAAGAACAGCTTATTATATTAAATAGATTATGTTTCCTTTGGCAATAAGTCTAATCTTTTTGTCAAGAGTCCATTAACACCGTTTTCTGTGCCTTCCCTTTTTTTGGTATTTATAGACAAAAAAAATCCCATTATGTTTTAGACAATGTATCAAGGCTAGGGTCTTAACTGTACTAAGAAAATTCTCAAATCTTGACTTTTTACACATATATGCTTGGTGTAGCATCTCATTTACTTTTTAATTGGAAAAACTTCTATAATGATAAATTTAAATGTAGATTGAAGTTCCTTTTGTAGCTATATTTATTAACATGCAATAGATATAAATAAAGCATTGCAGCTACTTGTCACTCAAATACCAAAATTTATTTTTGCTCTCTTAGGGAGAACAAATGAACTCATTAAAAAAAATATGGACTTGGACAAAAGAGCAACTTTTGGAGTAGGCTTTCAGAAGTATTTCTGTGTAACCTAATAAACTGTGTATACTAATAACTCTTCATTACTTGATAACATTGTGACTAACGTGCAGAATAATTTACTAAGTTACTTCAGCATTCTTCAGCTATTCATTATGTATCTGTTGTTCATGTGGATACAAGTGTGCTTTTAGTATACTTCAGTGAGAAACAAGTAAGGACAAATAGCAGCTCTGTTCTGGGGTATAAGCACTATTTCTTAGTAATAAATTCACAATGCTGTTGAAAGGAAGAAGTTCACTGTGGTTGCAAGATCCCTATAACAAATAATTCTGCAGGAAAAGACGCAGATAAGGTAATAGTTAAAAATTGTAAGGATCCCTAAAGTGTAAATATAAAATTATTTTTATTGAGAAGTTAGAAACACTCTTAAGTAATTATTCCTTTTCCCAAATTCACGTCTGCTCACCTTACTAAATAACTTATTGCTGCTTCTCATGAGTTCATTGTGATTTTTGTCAGGCTTTAAGTTTTGGTCCAAACTATGCCAATGAAAACAACAGCAGATACAATTCTTGTTGGGTAACAGCATAGACCATTTATAACTTGAAATATATAATTTACCAGTGAAATTAAATACTTAAAGATGTATATAACTTAGATCAGTGTGTGAGATATTTAGGCAACAGTTTTGCCTCATTGCTCATAGACAGAAAAGCTGTTTTGCAAAATGTGGAACTGTGGAATCATTGTCCTGTTAATAAAGTGCAACAGAACAAGCTAAGTACTATAATTGATAAATGGTTGAAAGAAAGAGTCTTTTTCAACAGCTGATGTCCAGTCACTAACTCTTTTATGAGATTATATGTCCAGAGATCATATTTCAGCTTTTTGAAATTGTGAGTTTTATGGATTTTTAATTACATTTCACAAAGTGATAAAATCCTTTTAAAAGAAAGGTGTGCTGAGATGCTCTGTTGAAACAGTTATTGTGTGTTTGTAAAACACATAGAAGTCTTTTGTTTATTTATGAAGGTCATCTTATCAGAAATCACTTATCTACAACTAGCATACAACACATGTGAAATATTTAATAATTTCTCTAGGAGGACAAAAAAGTTTATTTCAGGTATAGCAACATTTTAGCAGGCAAGTCAGATGTATACTTCAGGCCCACGAAAAAGGCTGGCATGCTAATGCTTTTTTTCTCCCAGCTGCATCATTTGACCTAAGAAAATATTTTATTCTATTTTTTTTTTTAATAACCTCAAGTGATCACCACTGTAATGGTACTACTATTACTAGAATAAGTATATATAAAAAGTATAAGGAAAAAAACCACAAAATCCAAGACATCTGTGATTGCCATATCATGCTTGACTTCTAATAATTTCAAAATAATGTAAATTACAAGAGCAAGTAAGTCCCTGATTTTTAGCAGCCATATCCTTAGTCTTTTAGTGTAAGTAACATTTTCAGTTTGGCACTGGAACCAGTGGCAGAACACAGGATGGCTTGCTTGTCTGCTGGCCCACCTTATTGTCTTAATAAGCACTGTGTAATGAAAGATGATAACATTTACTCTGTCTCAGATTATTTGTTTAGTTGAGATAGCTCTGTAGGACTAGCTTCGGCTTGAAACCAGTTGAACCAATCTGACATATAACCAAACTGTGTGATTTGGATCTTCCATAGCAGAGGGCTAGGTTCTGTGGTATTCCTGTGCCACAGATTGTTTTGTGCAGCATCTTAGATGATCAGTTGTTTATAAACTGTGTGGAGTGAAAAGACCCCACAATTGGGAAATTGCAATGTGCAATGAAATTACAGAGTTTTTAATCTAAGTCTGTTGGAAAATTGAAGTTGAAATGGCCATGCTATAGTTCCCAGCCAAACTCCTCTTCACATAAGCCAAAGAGCATTTGGAAAGGATGGGAGTGGAAAAGGAGGGGCAGGGTTGAGGGAAGAGAAGCTGGACTTGCTTTGCTTTTGTCTTGGCTAGAGATATAGTTCTGTGTGTTCCATGTGTAGAAGGTCAAATAAGTGAAACTTAGGAAACATGAATCTCATCTGTACTGTTATTATAAAAGCAGTTTGAAATAAACAATAATCAGAAGCAATTTCAGTATCAGAAAGAGGTTTTCTTTCCCCCTATTTTGACAAGAGGAAGTCTTGACAAGTTGTTTTGTCATAGTGATTCCAAGCGGAGTTCCAGCTGTTCATGTGTAAACCTTTTCAATCTCGTGTATCATTTTCTTTGGCCAGTTTTGTTTTTGCTAGATATGCCTATGCTTTCCAGGGAAACACTTGACAGGCAGAAACAGGAAATTAAAACAGCTTTTTGACCAAATTCCATCCTCAAACAGACTAAAAATTACGGAAAACCACTAGATTTCACAATCAGTTTTAGGGCATGTGTTTCTGAGTTCAGAAACCTTTTTAGATACACCTATGTAGCGACTGTGAATTACAGTATGTAAAAGTGTAAGAAAATAAGACTAAATTAAATAACCCTGTAGTGTAATACTAACAATATACTAGAGGCTAAATGGCAACTATTTGTTTCCTTTCCCCGTTTACTTGTCTGGCATTCCAAACTGGCTAGCTGTGGTTCAGTTTGAAAAGCCCTTGAAAATACCGTATATAATCTGGTGTAAGCACATCCACAGGGGGTGGTTGCAGTCAATCAGACAAAAATAAAATGAAGTTAGGTCCACCAAAAGAAAACAAGACAAAACATCCTAAAATAATTGTATTGGGTCTGTGTGGCAGGGTTTTGGTAGCAGGGGCAGGGGCTACAGGGGTGGCTCCTGTGAGAAGCTGCTGGAAGCTTCCCCGGCTCCAAGTCAGACCTGCTTCTGGCCAAGGCCGAGCCAGTCAGCAACAGTGGTAGAGCCTCTGTGATAATGTATTTAAAGAGGAAAAAAACCCTGGGAACCTGCAGCAGAGACAGGAGCAGGATGTGAGAGAAACAACTACACAGACACCAAGGTCAGTGAAGAAAGGAGGGGGAGGAGGTGCTGGAGCAGAGATTCCCCTGCAGCCCATGGTGAGGCAGCTGTGCCCCTGCAGCCATGGAGGGTAACGGTGGAGCAGAGAGACACCTGCAGCCCGGGGAGGACCCCACGCTGGAGCAGGTGGATGTGCCCCAAGGAGGCTGTGACTCCGTGGGAAGCCCATGCTGGAGCAGTCTGTTCCTGCAGGGCTGCACCCCACAGAGGCACCCATGTTGGAGCAGTTCATGAAGAACTGCAGCCCATGGGAACGACCCACATTGGAGAAGTTCATGAAGGACTTTCTCCTGTGGGACACCCCATGCTGGAGCAGGTGAAGAGTGTAAGGAGAAAGGAGTGGCTGATACAATGTGTGATGAACTGACCACAACCCCCATTCCCCATCCCCCTGCAATGCTGTGGAAGAGGAGTTAGAGAAATTTGGAGTGAAGCTGAGCCTGGGAAGAAGGGAGGGGTAGGGAGAAGGTGTTTTGAGATTTGGTTTTATTTCCCATCTTACTCTGAATTGATTGGTAACAAATTAAATTGATTTTTTCCCCAGGCTGAGTCTGTTTTACCCAGGAAGGAATTGCTGAGTGATCCCTCCCTGTTCTTGTCTCAACCCATAAGGTTCTACCAGTTTTCTTCCAAATTCTCCTCCCTGTCTCACCATGCAGGGGGAGGGAGCAAGTGTCTGTGTGGTGCTTATTGCCAGCTGGGCTTAAACCAGGACAATAATAAAAGCAGAATTCAAAAATCCTTCCCCTTTTGCTCTTCAGATTTCTTGCTGAGCGCTCTTGGAAGCGACATTGGAAGTGATTCATAGTGGTAAGTTGTATGGTATATAGTTGTGGTGTACAACTGTATTTCCTTAGCTACAGCTTTGAGGGACAGTTTCACAAATATTCTTAATGCTCTGAAACAGCCTAAGAACAGCCGCAATAAATGCAAAAGGTTACCTTTTGACATTTCGTGTATTTTTAAAATATTTCGCCCTGTTACTTGGTATGTAAGTTTTTGTCTAAAATAGGAATTTTTCTCAATGAGGAAGAAATAAATCATACATACAAGAACTATTTTGTATTCTGATAGCTTATTTTCACACAAACAGCAAGAAGCTGCTGTAAATTAAATGTTTCCTGCTGTTCCACTTCCTTTTAAAACACAGTAGGAGGGGCATTAGTTAACATTAAGGAAAACACAACTATCTGCTGAATACATTGTATTAAAAATAGCTAACAGCAATAATTCTTTGGCTTCTTCCATCACTGCAGGTATATTATGAAATTGGTTCATGTATACATGTTGGACAGCAGTAAAATACTTCTTAATGATTTCCTGTATGCCAATGTGATCCTTGGCCACAGAAGTAATTTTCAGTTGTGAAGAAACATATTAACCATGACCAGTTTAAAATGATCTTATTTTCAGTGGGCACAATGAAAATGTATATGTGGTAAACATGAAATAAACCCTTTTTTTTTTTTTACATATATAAAGAATAATGTATTTTCCTCTTATACTTGTCTTATATCCATATATGGAAATATGGAAGATGGCCATGTATGGTCCTTTGACCCCAGAATTCTGTTATCTCCAGGTAGAACTCTGCAGCTACCTTAATATTGTGTCTGGGAGAAAGATGAGCGAAAGCTAACTAAAGAAAAAATGCAAAGCCCTTTCCAGAGAGTTCAGCCTCAGGAACTTTACTTTTTCATGTGGTGTTTTGTAATCATTCTTCCAGAGTGTTCTGCCCAAAAAGGTGAAGATGTCTGTTTTGATTTGTGTGGATAAATAAAATGTTTGTCATAAGTATTTGCTTTTAATGATGTTTCTACTAATGTCACTTACACTATTTACCCAATAATTTCATATATACAATTACTTGTATTTGTATTAGTCACTTATTTCAAATAAGTGAAAACTCTGGGATAAGTTATGTCCTAACCTAAAGCAAAGATAGTTAATCTGTACTCACATCAGTACAAATGAGAGCTGGTGCTTTGTGTGCTTTTTTTCATTTGTGTGGTTTTTTTTGTTTGGTTTTTTTTTGGTTTTTTTTTTTTTTTGTTCTTTAGGCTTTGAAAATTTGAAACCCACTTTTTATGTTTACAATAATAATTTTTTTTTACAAATAGTGTTCTTCTAAACCACTATTTTAAATGATCAAATAATAGGAATAATTTTGCATAAAAGAATAAGGTATATGTTAGCTAAATTTTGCTTTTTAATTATGCCTGAAACAGCAATTATTTTAAAAGATCTGGAACTAATTTTGAGGCATGTTGCAGAGCTGTTGTTTTAAAACAGCTTGTGAGTCATGCAGAGAGAGAAGGAAAAGATACAAGGAAAAAAGGTGCAAAATATACGTATTTTTACTGATAACTGATGACTGGAGGCATTTTTGCATTTTAGAAGTTTATTTATGTATCATTATAAAATTAAATTTTAAAACTCCTTTGCAATTAACAAAAACTATTTCTAACACCAAGGTATGTTGTTGAGAACTCTAAGCATTACATGCATGATAAATAATGCCTCCTATGAGGACCTCAATACTAGAATTTGAATCTCTTCTTGTTGGCTTACAGAAAACCCAGGTCTGTTAAGGGGTGCTCATTTTGAAGTAACTTACTTGACCCGCCTGTGAAAAGGAAGATAACTCCTGGCCCAGTTTAGTTCTTTTATGTTCTGTATTACCCAGAACTACTACTCTGTCCATATGTCCAGTTAAGTAGTCATATTTTATTGTCACTCATTTTATCAGTGAGAATTTATTGCTTTGGTCACTCTGACATTGATCAAGTCTAGAGTGTTGCAATTCAAAGGGGCTACATCCTGATATCATGTCTGTGTTCTTTTTTGAGAAAGACTTTTTTTTTTTTTCTGTTAGTCTACTGTATCAAGGACAGTCAGATGTGGAAACTCATTTTCACATTGTATTGACATTTCTGCTGCTCTTCTCAGATGAGGCAGGATACACAGATTGGAGTGCTAGTGTGTTTGTTTTCTGTAAGCCTTCAAGTGGGCCATCATACTCTTAATGAAGGTCTTGGGTGTACTTCTAAGCTCAGACCTTTAGAAAAGTAGTCAGAGCTACTCCCTTCTGCCTCATTGCCCATATATTACACCTGAGATCTTCCTTTCTAATTCTCAATTGCATTCAATACAAGCTCTGTCTTGTGAACAGGAAATTAAAGAACTGTAGAGAATAGTGATAACTTATATAGTCTCACTATATATGGTGGTACGTGGAACTTATGAACTGTAAGAGTCAATGAGAATGACAATTGCACTGCAAACTTTTTTGATTACACAGACCTGCTGTTCCAATGGTAGTTACAAACTTAACAATGAGTAGCAGACACTGGAATTTTGACACAAATACAACATTCGAAATGGAAAAGATAATGCCCAAGCAGCTCCCCACTTTGTGTGTGTGCTTCAACTCTTTGCTTGCCATGGAAATTTGCTATTAAATGTTGGGAATCTGTAGGAACATGTATTTGGCTGCCTTTTTTATGCAAGTTATTTCTGATTGATTTTGAAAAATGGCATTTCTATACCTCGTGAAGACATGTCAGCCTATTGCAGCATATTTTAAAATACAGCATTATAACTGTAATAACAGTATTTATTATTATTTATTATTATTTGTTATTCCATATGCCTTCTTTTAGTCAAAAAAGAAATATTTTGGATATTCAAATAGCAAACTGATTTTTTTCAGAAAAATTATGCTTGTAACTCTGGACACTTTTAGACTCTGTTATGCTCTGTTCCTTTCACAGCCCTTGAAACATTAATGGTCTGCATTGTCTTTGGCCATGAGAGTATGTTTCTTTTGCTGTTTCCTCCTGGGAGCAGTATCCCAGGGAAGCCCAGGGTTTGTTGTATCTTATGCTAGGCTGTTTCATTCCCATTATACTATTTATTATAGGAAGACCTTGTAAGAGAAATGCTTTTGACATACTTGAGCTCTCTCAGCTCTCTTGTTTCTTGTCTTTATTTTCTCATCGTTGCTCTTTAGGTCAGACACAGGCTACGTTTATAGAGTCTACATTTATTAGCGTTGAAAAGCATTCTTGCGCACACTGCTTGTAGAGTGTCTTGGGCATGTTTTGAAGGTTATTTGTTTCACCTGTGTTGTAGAGGCTGTTTTTGAGTCAAAGTATACTATGGTGTGAAAGGGATAGGTGCTTCCCACCCTCCCCACCCCACAGAAAGGGGTCATGAATTAATGTGCTTTTTTTTCTACAGATGTACATCTACTTTTAAAAGTGACTAGGGAGGGCTGTACAGCGTTTAAGTATTCTGCATGATCTGAAAGCTTGGTTGCTTCTTTTGACAGGGTGGTTTTGTATTTATGTGCAGGGGGAGATCAGATTGAAATGAGTACTGTTTATAAGGCAACAAGTCACAATCTTTGCTTTAAGAGAAGCATTACATTTGTGCATTGTCTGTTAGTGCAGTGTGCTTTGAAGACAACCATATTGGCCCAAGGCATTTCTTCAGCTGAAATTTATTATAAATATTTTCCAAAATGCGCAAAATTAAAAGTTCTGTTTTGAGGTATCAAATAACATGTATTTGACTTAGTTGAAAGCAATAAGTATATTTTCACATAGTTGCAGTTACTTGTCCTGAAGACATTTGACTCAAGGTATCATCCAGCACATGGGGATGGAACTTTTGGCTTTACCTATTCATACATTAGTTAGAGTTTATGTTAAGATTCTGAATTTGTGACAGAGGAAAACTGTAACATTGGTTGAGTTGTAATAAAATAAAATGATGGTAGTGGTGTATCCTATGTTAGTAAGGAATAGTTTTGAAAATCCATTATTTTGCACAGTACAGAATAACATTGTGGCCCTTTGTGGGATACGTAAGGATTCACAGGATTCTTGGTAAATGTTGAGAGGGTTTTTTTTCATATAATTTTTTGTACGCTAATGTGGTACTAAAATAATGACAGAATATAAGAAATGTTGCTTTATTAGGTTTATTTTTTCATAGAATCATAGAATTATTTGGGTTGGAAGAAACCTTTAAATATTCTCTAGTCCAAGCCCCCTGCCATGGGCAGGGACATCATTCACCAGATCAGGTTGCTCAAAGCCAGATCCTTTGCATTTACTTTGTAATGGATCTTGGGATTCAGCCATCAAAGAATCAGGCAACCTGTATTGCTACTCCCCTGCTGAAGTACTTATATATTGTCTGCTTTCTCATATACTCCCTGATTCTTAATGAAGTAGTTTGAACTATTCAAAGGAATAATTATTTTAACTGACCATTACATGACATGATGCAATTCCTACCAAGCTTGCTGTATGTTCAAGTTTAAGGTTGAAGATGGAAGCATTTATTTTTTTCACAGAGAAAATTTTAGATAACTGAACTATGACTGTTTAGATAACTTAAAACAGACAAGCATCTCTGATTCTAAACACATCTTCAATTCTCAACGCGTTCTAGCAAAATACCAGATCTTTATGCTTGGACCTGATTTACACAAATCTTTCAGCAGTTAGAAACTACATTTCAACTGTGTAACCTTGAGTACATTCATTTTTTCAATATTAAACAATTATAGGGTTTCATTGTCCTTTGATCCTCATATATAATACCTTTTGCTTAACATTAGGCTTAAATTCAGTACCAGAAAATTCAGCTTTGTAAACTCCAAGTTGTCTCTAAGAGTTTTTTCACTTCAAAAATCATATGTTTGTCCAGAGGAGTATTAACTGCTCTACAGCTTTTAGATATGTTAGAGAACATCCGAAGTATCCTCATTTCACTCTCCTGCAACTAAAACTATACTTAAAAAAGAAAAACCTACAAAATATAATAAAGATCAAAGCACATGTCTTTCCTCCCACCCCCAGGAGTAGGGAAAGAAAAGAGAAACAGAACAAAGTGGATAAAAACAGAATTAAGAAAGAAGCAGAAAGAGACAGATAAAATATTAATATTAAATGTGAAAGCTTTCACTTTGCTATTCTACAGGATAAATGGTCATTACCCCCACATGATTTTTTCAATGAAAATCCTTTAAAAATTATTTTATGCTATTTTTGCAATAATTAACACTCTTTTAAAGAATAAAAGTATTACTGAAATGATTATCAAAGCATTTATATTTTTGACAACAGTTATTGCTGAGGTTTTTTTTAGTTTCAGGTAATTACATATTAATGTTAAGAAATATTTTAAGTAATACATCACCTCATTTAGGCCAGTCATATAGTTATTTTTATGGCCTCAAGCAAACATAAGTTATCTTTGAAAACACTTCTTTTGCTTGTGACTGAAAGACGAAAGAACTCTAAGAGCAGAAGAGTAACACACAATGTGAAACTATAAAATCTATACATTCTTTAAAGAAAAAAAATCCCAGGTTTGAAAACTGTCTAGCACTGTTCCCATCTTTTAAAAGGATTCGAGTATGACTGCAGGTATCATAGTCTGGCAACCTCCAGTATTAGAAAAACAGAGTATAATTAAGGACAAAATAATGAAATGCTCGGATAAATATATGCTGATAAGATCAAACCAGCCTGGTTGGCACAAGAGTAAATCATGCATTCTTGACCTGATAAATTCTTTGAGTCAACAGTACAGTGTATAAAGGGCATCTTGACGAAGTAATTTACTTTGATTTTTCAGGATTTTTGATAAAATCTCTCATGAGAAACTATTAAGAAAAATAAAGTAGCCATGAAGTACGGCCAAAATTCTGAGAAGGTTTTAAAGTGAGTAAGCCAAAATAAACAAGGTTTTAATAAATAGCTACTTCACAGAATAGGGAAGAATTCTTAGCAGGAGATATGAAGCACTTAAGGGAAAAATAAGGTTTTATGGCTTTACCCAGTAGCTAATAGTTACCCCGTTCTAGTAATTATACTGCCTAGATTGGTGTTTTCCAGGAAATCTCTCATGATTGCCTTTTCATCACAGTTTGCTATGATAGGACCACGGATGTGTGTTAGGTACCGTTTGATTTTTAACCACACTGTTTTCTAATATTGTAGCTTCAAAGCATCAAATTGATATTGGTGCAATCCAGTCCTTCTGACTTTAGTGCTGCTTTTGTCATTGTCACTTGATTCAGCTCAAGTATTTGTGTAGGTGTTTAGTAAATTAGATCAGAAAACCAATCTCGGTCAAAATTAATCCCATATCCCTTTCAGCAAAGAGTTAGTGATTTGCCAGGTTACNAAAATCAATCTATAGCTCAGGAAGTTATACTAGAATCCATTTCACTTTACCTAAGCTTAACAAACAGTCAAATTGGTGATAGTTAAAAAAAAATAAAATTTATTTGAGCTAGCAGAGTTTTGTTTGCATTATGATTAGAAATACCGAAAAAATGTAACTAAACTTTATAGAATGCTTGAAAGTTTACAAAACAAAATACATGCATTACATACCTTATTAAACATGCATATTAATATAACATTTCACATGTATGAAAAAGTAAATCTTCAGTCTTTTTGCAAGTGGTTAGCAGTAATAGAGACAGGAAAAGCTGATTAGTTAGGTTAAATGATATTCTGAGTTATCTGTCACACACAGGCCTCAACAGAGCAGTAACTCTTTCACCATTCAAGTAAGTGAATAAATAGCTTAACTGACTTATTTCAATTTTTGCCAAAAGAAATGTAGAGATGAGAAAGATGTAACAGGCAATTCCCCAGTTCTTTGGTATCTTGATAACACCTGAACATTTGGACCAAAGATAGTTAGTAACAGATACTGGAGAGAAGTCATCTTTAAGTTTTTCACAATTTGGGTACTAGCAGCAGGTGTTTGACAGCCAGGGCATTATGAGCAGTAGGGGTGCAGTACCCTTTCTGGCTACCTTGCAGGAAGATGTACAGCACATCATCTTGTTTCAGTGGGCCCTTGGTTCTGGACAAAAGCAGCATGCATAGCAGTATTTTAGCATGTGTGGAAGTGGCCTAGGTTGGAGTTAATAGATTGATTGTGGCTGGAAAGGACACGCTTTCTTCAGCACTGTGGATTTATGAAGTCTCTAGCTACATCTACAATCTGTTTCTCTTCTATTTACGTTTAGTAAAACTTGAGTTTGTGAACTTTTTGAGAATAATGTAGTAGTGGTCCTTGTTGATGGAAGATCAGAGCGGTGCCAGTTCCT
>VZTO01013156.1:3391-122946 GCA_013400615.1 Syrrhaptes paradoxus | reverse complement strand
ACCGCCGCCCGCCCGCCCGCTGCCAGCCCGCGCGTGCCCGAGCCGCCGGGCACCCCCCAAGGGCACACGCAGGGACTGGGCACGCAGCCCATCGCTTTATTGCTACAGGAAAGGCGACTGTACAAAAATAGAGTTTATCCCTCCGATTTTACAAACCGTAGAAAAAGGGGGCGGGGGGCACCGGGGCGCTGCCCAGGGCTGGACAGCAGCGCTGGGGTTAAATCACACCCGGCCCCCGCCGGCCCAAAGTCATAAATAGGAGCTGCCGCTCGAGAACAATAAATAAATAATTTAGAGTAATAAATAGTTTAGTGCCGCAGCACCGCGGGGGCAGTGGGGGGACACTGCCAACCCCCTGGGAGCCGGGCAGGGGTCCCGGTGGGTGCCTGTGCCCGACCGCCCTGTGGAGCACCGGAGGCTGCTGCCAGCCCAGGGGCAGGTCCCCCAGCCCGTAGTGACACAGTGTGGCCCCACCACATCCCTGCCCACGGGGACACCACCTCCCTGCAGGGCAGCTCCAGCCACTGCCAGCCCCAGGGTGCCCGAGGGGACAGGGAGGCTTTGTCCCCTTTCTGTCCCCCTCCAGAGCTTGGGCGACGCTCGGGCCCAGCTCCCCCAAGCAGGGGCGCAGGAGCACCAGTCCAGGCAGGGCACAGGCCACCGGCAGCGGGCCGGCAGACCTCTGCGAGTGGCAGGGACACTCCAGCTCCTCTCCAGGAGCTGGGCCAGGGTGCGCCCAGGCAGGACCCTGCGTAGCCGGTGGCACCAGCTGTTTGGCACTGAGCGGGAGGGGGCTTGGCTGTCCACCCCCCCATGGCTTCATCTTGCCTCAGTCCTTCGTGACCACGTAAAACCAGGGGCACCCGCCTTCGCTGGACCCCTCCTCTGAGCGCCGGCGCCGCTGTGCGTGGCGAGCCAGGGTCTGTCGGCGTGCGTGGAGCCAGGGCCGAGCCGGCAGCCCCCTCCTCAGCCGATGCAGCTGCACTCAGCCGCTGAGAGCTTCTCCACTGTCTGCCACGTGTTCTGCACGTCCATGAAGGAGACAGCCTCATAGCGGGTGGGCCGGCAGCAGGGGTGGCTGAGGACCCGCTCCTGTGGCCCCGGGGTGATGAGCTGCTGCCGCAGCAGGCTGCCCAGCGTCAGGTCGTAGTTGCTGCGCGCCCGGTGGCAGGACCCGCTGCAGTACTTGAAGAGCACGATTTCGTCCGAGTTGAAGCCCAGGCCCAGGTCGCGCACCTTCACCATCAGGTTGCGGATGTGGCAGTTGCGCCCGCGGGTCCCTCGGGAGGGTTTCCGTGACCCTTTCTTGGCTTTGCCAGCGCCTGACGGGGAGCGCTCAGCACGCAGCAGCAGGTCCTCCACCAGCTCTGTGCCTCCTGGGCCACCTGTCGTCACGTTGTCCCCTGTGCACAGACGGAATGGCACCGTTAGACCCTGTCCTGCACCCACCACCCTCCCAGGGCCCGTTGATCCCACCTGTGCCCTGCCACGACCCGCCAGCCCATCCTGACCACCCATCACAGCACTAGGGGGGTAGGTGGGTTCCTGGCCAAGCATCTTGTCCCCAGGGCTCTGCTGCCGTCCCCAGCACAAATCACAGGGCCCCATGCATCCAGCCCCCCCCACCTGGCACAGAGGCAGCCCCACACAGGCTGGGACTCCCCACAGCAGCTCCCATCGCACCCATGCCCCACACTCGTGCCCAGGGTGAGGGTCCCATGCGTGACGCTGGGCCCCCCCATCCCAGGGTGGCATCCCTGCCCCAACACACACCGTGCAGCTGGCTCCAGGCAGCGGCGAGTGGTACATCCACGCTGTCCTCCACAGCTGGGTTGGCAGTGGCCATGTCCCGTGGTGTGGGGGCTGCATCCAACGTCTCGTTGCAGTGTGGGGTTCGCAGGGTGCCCGTGGCCAGCCCAGCCAGCAGCGAGAGGATGGCGAGGAGCCCCCACAGCATCCCCTCCTGCCACAAAGCACAGCACAGTGGGGTGAGCCCCAGCAAGGGCCCCACACCAGGGACGAGGCTCCATGAGCTGGGGATGGGGACAGGGACGTTGGGTCCTGGCTATCAGGGCCAGCCAGGCCTGGGCTCACCTTGGGCTGGGGGTGCGTGGTGGGTCCCGCAGGTCTCGGCTCTGGTGGCCCTGCTCGCTGCTGCATGCTGGCTGCAAGTGCAGAGGTGGAGGTCAGCACCCACACCGAAGGGACGGAGTGGACATTGAGCTGGCCAGCGGGGAGCTCTCCCCTGCCCCTGCCAAGCATGCCATCCCCTTCCTCCCCCCCAGCACCCTGAAACACCTCCTGCACCCTGAGCATGACACCCCGCCCCTCCCCGTCCCCTCCTGCACAGCCAGGCACTCTCGCCACCCTGCGCAGCCCTTCCCAGAGATCTGGCAGCCGGGGCAGCCCAGCCTTCGCCCAGCACCTCTCCTCAGGGGGACGCAGCCGCCTCCTCGCACAAGTAGCCTGGGATGCCAGGCTGGGCCGTGAGGCAGTGGCTGGGGCTGGGAGCGCCGCGGGGGTGCCCCTTTCCCATGGCCCTTCCCTGGGAATGTTTTTCTTGCTCGTGGTGGGAGCCTGACCTTGGAAGCTCCAAATCCATTAGCGCAAGGTCCTTCCTTGGGTGCAGCCACCCCCCAGCCCCACGCTGGCTCTCCTGCCCGCTGCCTGCAGGCAGCTGGGACACAGAGCCCCAGAGCCACCCAGGCGAGTGGGGCCAGGAGGGGCAGGAGGGATAGGCAGGTCCTGTGGGGATGTGGTGGGGAGCAGGGCACCATGCTGGGCTTGCTACAATCATTCGCCCATCCCCAGTGCCCAGCACCCCTGCTCATCAAACACCAGGAAGTTTAGTCCCCGCTGCAGAGCAGCGAGCATGGTCTTAGGGGAGTGATGTCCCTGGGGAGGTGCAGGGGCAGCTCCTATTCTGCAGCCACACATTGCATTTCCTTCCCCAGCTCCCCTGGGGTGTGGGGAAGCCCCTGTGCCCCAAGCCAGGATCCCCCAGAGGTGGCTCCCGAGGGGGCTGGAACCCTCCTTGGCCCATCTGCTGCATCCTCTGTCCCTCAGGAGGGGACTGTCCCCTTGGAGCTCAGTGTATTCCTGCAGCAGGGGGTTCTCCCATCCCCTCCGTGGCTTTGCCCTGGCTTGTCCCAGGTGCTTCCACAGCACAGCTGGGAGGGGACATGCTGAAGAGAGCGCTCCTGGCCACAATATGAAAGGACACGGCTGGGCACCACTGGAACAAGGAGACAAAAACAGTTCCCTACGCCCCCCAGCATCTGAGGGGATGGTCCCCAAGTCCCAACTGCCACATCTGATGCCACCCTGCACTGGCCGCACCATGTCAAGGGGCTGTGATGGGCACTGCCAGGCCCATGTGCCCCCCTCTGGGGACAGTGCACCGGGCAGGATGTGTACCCGGGGCAGGCGGGGCTGGCACCCGGCCCCCCAGCCCCACCGGCCGCCGCAGCCTGGCCAAGCACAGCCCACGCAGCACGTCCCTCCGTGGCGGCCGTGGCCCCGCGCCAGCCGCAGCCGCCAGGTCATGGCTTTCCCATGGAGGGGCCAGGAGAGGGTCCCTGCGCCCCGCCGGGAAGGAACGGGCCCCCACCGGTCCCTGCTCCCGCGGCCCCAGCATCCCCGTCGGACGGGACGGGAGGGACGGGACGGGCCGGAGCGGCCGGTGCAGTTCAGGGTTCTCCCGTCCGGCGGCAGCACGGCCCCGGGCTCTGCGGCGGAGCGCTGCCGGCGGGGCGCCGGGCGGGGGCAGCCTCCCTGCGCCCCGGAGCCGGGGTACGGACGTGTCCCGCCAGTGTCCCCGCAAACACGGAGCCCCGTCCCCGGGGGCTGCTCCCCGAGCGCGCAGGACCGCAGCCCACGCAGGACCGCAGCCCCGCTTTAACCCTGCGCAGGCAGGGCTGAGCCACGCTCCTGGGCATCCCACAGGGGTGCGAGACCAGCACCCCCCACGGCAGACCACCAGCTTCCCCATGGCGGGAAACTGGCTGGGGTCTGCCCCTGCCACGGCTGCAGGAGCCCTTTCCGGGGTCAGGATCAGGCCCACCCAAGTGAGGACCTGACTGACCCCCCACCACGCGTGTCCCCCCCGCCCGGGGGCTGAGCAGAGGCGTCCCGGGGTAACCCCTGTGCGGGTCACCCTACAGCCATCGCGCAGAGCCCTGAGCACAGGGCGCGGGGAGCGGGTACCCCGTGGGTGCCCCGGCCCCGGGGTGAGGGTCTCAGCACACGGAGCGGCCGTTTTTGGAAAGGGGGTGCGCTGGGGCCTCGCCCGCCGCTGCTCGCTGTGCCAGCCCTGCAGCCGCGGGTCCTGCCCGGCAGCGCGGGGGGGCAGCCGGAGATCCCCGCGGGCACCTGCGGGCACCGGTGGAGGCGGCGGGGGCCCGGCATCCCCCCGCGCTGCCCCTGGCAGGAGGAGTGGCGGGGGATCAGAAATCAGCCCCACGTGTGACGCGAAGCTGCCACCCGCGCCGTGGGAGGCCGGAGTGCGACACGTGGGGCACACGGGCGAGACGGAACGCGGCCCCAGCCCGGGGAAAGTGGAGCCGGGGGGCACCGGCCGCCCCCGCTCCGGGGCTCTCTCCCGCCCACCGCCCGGCAGCCGGGACAGCGACCTGCCCGACGTGCCCCGTGGCCGGGGCGGAAGCCTGGGGCAGAGGCGGGCGAGCCCGTCCCGTGTCCCCAGTACCCGCAGCGGGCTCCCGCCGCTCGCCGCCCGGGCAGGGAGCCCCGTCCCCGCCGCGGCCCGGGGCGCTTCCCGCTGCTCGGTGCTCCAGGAGCCGCCCGGCGGGAACCCGCCCGGGGGTGGCCCGANGCTGCCCCACCGGCACCAGCTCCCGCCGCCGCTCCCGGTGCCGCTCCCGCTGCGCCTCGGGGTGCGGATCGCGGTCCTGGTGCGCCTCGGGGCGCGGTGCCGGAGGCGGCGGGCGGACGCGCAGTGAGGGGCAGCGACGGCTCCATCCCGCTCCCGCCGCCGCCGCCGGTGTCAAATTCCAGCCGCCGTCACCTGACCGGCGGGGCGGGCACCGGGACCGCGATCCGCACCGGCACCGGGATCTCGACCCGCACCGCACGGGCACCGGGACTCCCACCCGCACCGGCGCCGGGACCAGGACGGCACCGGGATCCCGCAGCAGCAGGAGCCGCAGCCCGACCCGCAGGAGCCCCGGCTCCGCGCCCGGACCCGCACCGCCGCCGAGCTCCCGCCGAGACTCGCACCCGCCGGGAACGGCACCGAGACTCCCCCACCGCCACCTGCCCGGCAGCCAGCCCCGGGCCAGCGGACCCCGCTCTGCACCGCGGGCAGACGGACACGCAGCACGGACGGACAGACGGACGGATGCCCCCGAGCGGGACTCCCCGCCCCGACAGCCCGGCCGCCGCGCTGGCGGGACGGACACACGGACGCTCCCGGGGACGAGTTCAGCCCTTCCGCGAGCGGAGCCCCGCGGAGACCCCACGGCGGCCGTCGGGGAGCAGAGCCCCGCGGGGACCCCTGGCACACAGCGGGCCACCCAGAGCCGCGGGGGACCCCACGGGGATGGGCTGGGGGGGGACCCGGGGGCCATCCCGGCATCGCCCGAGCCGTGTCGGGGCTGGCCGGCGTCCCACGCACCCCGAGCCACCGCGGGCCACCGGTGTGCCCGGCGTCCCCGCCCGGCCTCGCGGAGGAGGAGTCCGGGGCTCCCTGCCCTGCCTCCCGCGGCCAGGTCCGCCCGCCGCCGGGCTCCTTACCTCCGCCGCGTCCCTGCGTCCCTCCGCCGGGGCCGCCGCAGGCCCCGGGGACATGGGGGCCGGCTGGCGAGCGGCGCCGGGACCGAGCGAGCCCTTACGTCACCGCCCAGGGCCCTCCGCGGCCATCCCGGGGCTCTCGAGTGCTCCTTGCGAACGTGCCAAATCCCGGGGCCGCCTCCGCTCGGCCCCGCTCCACACGTGCTCCCCTGGCCGGACCCGGCCGCCGCGGCTGAGCCCACCCTGGGTGACACCCCCCCACCGGGGGGTCCGGCCCTCATGGCCCGCGGGACCCCCGGGCCCACCCTGCGGCGGGGTCCGGAGGCGCTCGGGTGGGCTGCGCGCCCTGGGATGCTGCCGGCCGTGTCATGGCCCCGGCAGCACCTCGCCGCCTCCGTGCAGCCTCCCCGGGCTTATATAACTCCCCGGCTGGAGCGGGGCCAGCGGCTGGATCGCTGGCTGCGCCGTGGCTGCACGCTGGCCCTGGCACCTGTGGGGTCTGTCCCAGCAGCTGGGACCCCCACATGGTGTTCGCTCCTTCCCCGCCGCACCGCAGTCCGGACCCCACGGGCCTGTGGCGGTGAGGGCTGGCTGGTGCATGTGAGCCACCGGCAGAGCCGGCCGCCTCATCTTGTCTCATCTCATCGGATTATCCAGCGCAGGGATGACAACACCTGCGTCCCTCCTGGGACATCACCTGCTGGGGAATGTGCTGACACTGGCAGTGCTGGCTAAGCTGTCCCCACCACTGACGGCAGGGACAGTGGAGGTGGCACATGGCCTGCAGCTGCTGCCCCTGCCCTGGCATGGCACTGGGTGACCCCGGTCCCCCTCTGCTTCTGGCACAAGCAGCTTGGCCAAGCCTGTGGCCAGGGGTGCTCCCACCCGTGATACCCTCATGGGAGCTGGCAGAGGTGGTGCCCTGGATGCCTTGGCCCAGCAGAGGTTCGGAGGCCCAGAAGCATCCCTGGCATAGGGAATCAGCTGGGGGCAGGGGATGGGGGACAGGGAACAGGATCCTCCACAGGGCTGCGGAGTAACAGGGTTGCAAGCTTTCAAAGTCTCCGTGCAAGTGGCAGGTTGCCTGGCTGTCCCCACGCGGCTGGGACTGGCCACAGCCCTGATCATGCAGGGGCTGCCCAGGAGGGGCTGCCAACAGAGGGGAGGGCTCCCTCCCCCATGGACAGCCCTCGGTGCCCCGGGTGCTTGCTCACCCCATGGGGTTGCCCTGTCCCCTCCCACCTTCCCCGCCTGTTGGGCTCCCCTCATCTTCCCAGGGCACAGCCGGGAGCTGCTGTGGGCGTGATACCGATGGTGGGCAGGGGGCTGTGTGGGGCATGGCACAGGGGGATATCCAGGGGATTCCGTACAGATGGGTCCACAGTGTCCCTGCTCCTGTGAAAGGGGTGGTTTGTGCAAAGCCTGGCTGGGGTGTCCCCATGTCCCTAGTCTGGTCTGGAATGAGCCCTGCGGGGCCAGGGCCCGCTGTGACATCTGTCCTCAAAGGTGCCACCCTTGCGTGAGGCGGGATGGGGCTGACGCAGTCCAGCCAGACAGCAGGACTAAGCACACCATGGCTGCTGCTGTGCCTGTGCGAAGCCATCACTGGGTGTGACAGCACATGTGTGGGGAGAGCTGTGATGCTGAAGAACCAACCCACTGGTTGCATTGTCCCCATCTCCCTCCTTCAGAGAGACCTGCTCCTGAACAGTGTCCTTGTCTCTGCTGACCTGAACCTCCCACGGGCTGTGCTGTGTGCCCGTCTCCCCAGGGGCTGGCCCAGCCCCATGGCAGCAGTGGGTCTGCTTTTTAAGGGCCAGGAAGAGAGGAGGGCAGGAAGGAGGCTTTGAGCAGCTCCAGCGTCTCCTTTCTGGAAGGGATCTGTAACTCGCACCCGTTGGGGAGCGCTGGGCAGTTGCCTCAGCAGTGTCCCATTGGTGCTGGCAGGAAGCCACTCCTTGTGTTTAGGAGCTGGCAGGTCTGGCAGACCTGTCACCCACCTGGAAGCAGCCACCCCATTCCCCCAGGCGAGGGGACAGTCCCCAACTCATCCCATGGTCCTGGAAGCCCTGCAGCACCGCTGGGGTTTGTCTCAGGGGTTACACTCCCCCCACTGGGACATGGCAGCTGTCAGAGCTGGTCACAGTCTCAGCCCCCGGCTTCCTAAACTGCTTCCTTCCTGGATGCTGAGGCGAGAAGGTCACTTGGCTGGACACCTGCCTTTGTTGGGGCCGCACCCAGCCCAACTGCTGCTGTGACCCTCAGCAGGAAGCCACCTGGCTGGCAGGGAGTCCCTAAGAGAGCAGGCAGCCGGTCTGGGGCAGGACAAGCCTCCACGCCCCTGCCCTCTGCCATGACACCCACCCAACCTGCAAGCTGCTCTCCCACCCCTCAGGTCACCTGCGAGAAGGATCACAGCCCTCTGCTGTCCCCAGCGCCCGGCTAGTGGCACCAGCCAGCTGCAGCTCCCAGCAGCTGCCTCTGGGTTACCGTGCTGGAGGAGTCAGCAGCGAAACCAGGCTGGGGACAGCCCAGTCAGGGGAATCCCTCTGTCTCCCCTAAAAATGGCCAAAGGCAGCAGAAGAAAGAGGCCAGCCAAGCTTGTTTGATAGCTTTATTGCTTCTGTGATATGACTGAATTGATGTGACATAAGCCGGCTTGGAGGAGCCTGCAAGACTCTTGCCCTCCCTGCCTAGAGGGGAAATTTAAAAAAAAATGTCAGAAACTAAAACTAATTTTAAAAACTCATTGAGTTTTTGCATCTCAGCTTGGTATGGTACCGGTGAGCATACTGGCCTTTGGAGCGAGTCCCTGTGCGAGGAGCCGGTGCCTGGAGCGGCTGGGCAGCAGCCCAGGTTGCCCGCACTGAAGGACACGTCTCTAATACTGTGCGTGATGCACGCTCGGACTGATGGCACACGCCATGCTGGGGCTGCTGGACCTCAGCGTGGTGCCTGCCTCCCTGTCAGGCAGTCTGGAAGCCCTTGCCTGTCCCCGGTGCTGCCCGTACCCAGCCTGCCTGGCCCTGTTTGACATGGACAGACAGATTTCCCTGTCCTGACACCTTCCACCTCTCCCAGCAGTGCCCGCACAGAGGGGTAAAGCAGCATGGCAGTGCAGGGCTTCCTGCTGCTCCCTTCCAGGAACAGGAGACACTGTAAGCTGAGGGATGCCGGGCTGCAGAGGATCCCACTGCTGCCCTGCACTCCTTGGCGGCAGTGCCTCTGTTTGGCATGCGGGAGCGTGAGGCCACAGCACGGCCAGCCCCGACAGGGCGAGCTGCTGGAGGGAGCCTGATGCCAGGGTAGTGGGCACTGGGCTGTACGCCCCAAATGCACAAGCAGCTTGCGCTTAGTGTGGTCAGCGCAGCAGCAGCTCCTCAGCAGCTCCTCTCCCCGAGCGGTGCACGCTGGCTGGCCTGCAGCTCCCCGGACCTGCAGCTTCCCGGACTGCTCTCTGCACCAGCCTGAGCAAAACCCCACTGCGGGAGCCGGCCCCCTGACCCCCCTGCGCTTCCCCGGCCTCTCTCTAGGCAGGTTCCCTGCCACCCGAGTGGCCTTTCTGCACTGCAGCACATCAGAGGCACCGGGCAACCCTGCTCTATATTTAGGCTGTGGAGAATTCCCCTGGGCTCTCCCGAGCTGAAAGGTGAGTCACTGTGAGGGAGAGGCCAAGACTCACATCCGTCCCACTGACCCTGCTCTGACCCGCGTGCACCGCTCCGAGCTGGCAGGACTGCTGCTTTTCGGAGGGCGGGAGATGGCTGCAGGTGCACGTGGGGAGGCAGCCAAAGGAACAGCATCCAGAAGTGAAACCCAGGGCTGCACACTGCACCCAAGGGCTGGGGTACACAGCCCCCAGGGCTGGGGTGCACAACCCCAGTGCCCAGCCATCGGTTGCTCTGTGAGTGCATTTGCCCCACCAATGTCAAATGCGACAATGAGTTACAGGGGAGCCTTTGGCCCCCACACAGCCCCCATCCTCTCCTTCCTTCTACTTGCTGGTGGTCCTGACCCACCACAGTCACCCTGGGCCATCTACCATCTTTCTGTCTGGGCACTTCTGCCTGGAAACTGCCACCAAAGTGGAAGGAAAGGCTTGGAGTCACCTCCTTGGTCTGCAGGGGCAGCTTCCCATCAGGACCTGTTCCTGGCCATGGTGGGGAGCTGGGATGCCAAGGAAAGCAGAGCAGGGGCCATGCTCCCTCCTTGGACCTGCAGCCAGTGAACTGGAAGATAAAGGTGCCCTGTAGCTTTGTAGTGCTCAATAAAACAGACTAAATCAAATTAATGCCATTACAAGCCTCCATGGGGGTGCTTCCCCTCGTGGGCGGAGAGGAGCCCAGCACAGACACCAAGGGCTCTTCAACCCCCTCCTCCTCCTCCTGGCTGCACCCACCCGCTCTCTGGCATCTCAGCTCACTGACGTGTATGGATGCAGCCCATCACCCATTCACTGTCCCAGGGCTCCCACAGCAGCTGGCTAAAGACCCAGTTCAAGCACCAAGGCGGAGGGAGTGTGCCCACCCTTCCCCAGCCACAACCTTGGCCTGGTCCAGCCCAGGCACCCCCACTGCTGCCATGGGAAGGAGTCTGTGGCTGATGGTCCCACGTCCAGGATGACACAAGGAACCACGAAGGGAGTGTTGCCTGGCAAGAGCCATGGAAATCCAGTCTTTTCGGCTCCTTGAGCAGGAAAAACAAATTGGGGGAGAATATTCAAAAGTGAGTATCTGCCACAGCATATTCCCGAAAACCTGCTGGAAACCTTACTGCTGCTCCCAGACGACAAGGCAAGCAGCAGCCACAACCAGAAGCTGGACAGGACTTGCCCCTGAGTGAGCTTCTTGTCTATGGGTGCACCATGCAGGGGAGGCTCCCAAGGGGCACATTGCACACTGGTGGGTGGGCAGCACCCAGCACCCCGTCCTGAGAGCTGCTTCTACCTGCAGCCTGGTCTCAAACCCTTCCGTACAGTTTGCTCCTCTGCCCCATGCCTGGGTCATTGCCTGCCCCTAGTGCATGTCCCCTCTGGGGTCTGAGCCCCAGAGCCACAGCCCCCTGCAAGTCAGCGGGAGAAGAGGTGGCCCAGGGGAACCATGCGAGCTCTTCTCTGAGGATCCCTTCTCCATATTAGGGCCACGTTCTCTGTTCCGCTCAGAGCAAGGCAGGCTGCAATCCTTGGACTACATCAGATGCAGCACCAGGACCACGAGCCCAGCCAGAATCTCTCTGGAATCTCCCCTCTGCTGACTCCAGCACCAGCTGGCTGCATGCCGATGCCTCCACACACAGGGAGCGGGTGCAGGACAGTGCCCGTGGGCGCAGTCCCACCTGTTCCAAGGCTGAGAGCGCAGGAGCCGATTTCCACCTGCAGCCGCTCCTCTGGCAATCCCCCTTCTGCCCACGCTCTCTAGGCGGATGAGACCACCCTGCTGCCCTTGCACTCGGACAAGTTGCTCAGTTAATTCCATCTCCTCTGAAATACAAATCAAATGTGCAAATACTGCATCTGAGGACCATGACGGCAAAGGAAGGGACGTGCTCCTGAGAGCAAGAGGAGCAGCAGTGCTAGAGCAGCACGGGAGGAGCTTGGAAACAAAGTGAGCAGGGGCCGAGCAGGGGGTGAGGGTTCCCAGCAGGCCCTGACCTGTGCCAGCAGGCTCCATCATCACTGAGGTCACGTATCGCTTAAATAGGGAACATGATCGAGTCTGTAACGTAAAACAAACATCTTCAGCAGCCTGCTCTCAAACTGTAAAGCTTCAGATCTCTGTGCGAGATCTGATGTCTTCCAAAAAATAAATTACTCCTCCCCTACACAAAAATAAAGTGAGATGCTGTCCAGAAATGGTGACACCAATCGGCACAAACTCCACGGGGCCCTGCACAGCAGGCACAAACCAAGAGGCCTGAAAGCCTCGAGCACAGCGAGGCAGGCTCCTTAGTGCCTGACAGGCAGGAAGGCGGGGAGGGTCTGCTGCAGGCAGAGAAAGCCATCGGCTCCCTGCTCCACGTTGGGGTCAGGGCAGAGGCAGAGCAGCACAAACAGCTATGGAAAATGCAGCCAACTAAGTGGCTGCTGCTGCCGCCTCTACGTGGGAAGCAAGGGAAAGTGCAGAAAAACAAACCCATGCTCATCACCAACCAGAAGCTCCAAGTGGAGAAGGAGGGAAAGCCATTATTCTCTCTTCAAATTCTAGCAGCACCAATGACACTGAAGTTTTGGACGGATTTGTTTTCCTGGGAAAACGTCTGAGGCCGGTGACAACACAGATGGAGCACGGAGAGGCCGGGCTTTTCGCAGGGCTGTGCACAAGCAGACTTTGCCTTGCACCTTGGTATTTCTAGTATGATACCATCAGTTTCTTTTAAAAAATAATACTTTGCACATTCAGGCATTGCTGCCTTGGGGCAGTGTCCCCTCCCATTTGGCACAAATTGTTTTATTCACAAACCTTTCTTCTCTCTCCTGAGTCTCTCCTGTTTAGTTCAGGACACAGAAGATCTGTCTGCGATGCAGAGTTCCAGAACTGCCCATTCAGCCCCTTGCCCACCTCCTGCCAGCTCTAGGCCTGGAGGCAGCAGATGCAACCCTCATGCAGACTGGCAAAGTGAGAGGGTCTTCCCAGAACACCTGGGCATCTCCGTGTGTCTTCAGTGAAGTGGGATTCTCGCAGGGGGCTGCCAGTGCCTGCTCCCAGAGCTGCAGCATGTGTCTTCGTCTCCTCCCTTGGAGGCAGTGGCTGCAGCCACTCAGATCCCACTGGTTAGGTCAGTGATGACTCGGGCTTTCACCAGCTTCCGCAGGAACTCCTTCTCCCGCTGGATATTGTGCGTCCAGGACTGGAAGGAAATGGGAAAGACAGGAGGTCAGCAGCTATCCTGGACAAGTGTGCTCAAGTTCCCCACGTTGCGGGAGTCTCCAGCTGGGGCAGGGCAGTGGCTTCTGCCAAGGGGACCGACCCTGTTGCAGACCAGAAGAGCCCTTGCAGACCAAGGGCCTTCCCTTATCTAAAGCCAACACAGCGAGCAGGGTCAGACACATGCACCTGAGGTAGGAGGTCTCCCCGTGGGCTGGATGAAGTTTTTTTGGCATGGTGAAATCTGGGCAACCCAGGTGGCTTGGGCAGACGTAGCTGGTTACAGTGCCCTCCCAAACCATGGCACATGAGAGTCCAACAGCGCATCATTAACAGCGACATGTGCCAGGGAACAGAGCTGGCACAGAACACGGTGGTGGCACACGTTGTACCCACATACAGCTCCCTGTCAAGGGAAGTCTCTTGGAAATGCATGGAGGTGCACACAGCTAAAAAGCTGCATCAAGGCCAGCATCAAGGCCGGCTCCTGCCTCTGCTAGCCCTATCCAGAGGAAATCACACGCTTAAGGTTAAATTCTGTGTTCCCTGCAGCAGGCTTTAGCCGCGATCAGAGCATCTGCCATCACCCCCCTGTGCTGGTATCATTAAAGCAGTAAGTGGTTTGTCCCTTGGGGAGACCAAGGCAGAGCAGGGGAAAGGCAATTTTCCCCAAAATCTCCCAACAGAGCAAGAATCCCAGTAAATGAACTCAGGCCTCCAGCACAGTCTTTTGGCCAGGAGGTAATCTGAACTCTAAATATGATCTGGACCATGATAAAAATCACTCTACAGGAACCTTCCTGAAATGACCTCAACCAAGAAAGCACCAGCCCAATGAGCCCTCTGAGAGTACTTTGTTATAGGTACCTAAGCCCAGTCTATCCACTGCAAAACCGTAGGCACCTGCCTGCAAAGCACTGGTTGTGTCCATCACACACAATGCGCATGTGGCTCTCCTGTCATCTGTGGATGTCCCGGCCTGTCGAGGACAAGCAGCTCTCAGCCATGACTGCTGGGTGGCACAGACAGCCCTGCTGCCAGGAGGTCCAAGGGACTAAAGGTCGCCCTCTACATCTCCAGCACATTTTGGAAATACCTCTCTTGCTGTTACTGTGCATTTACAAGCCACTTCCGTCCCCTCCATGCACAGGAATGATGACAGTTAAAGCTTCTAAGGAAAGCTCAGGTAGGTCTGGTAACCTGTGTTCAAAAGAAGTCTTTGACTTCTTCCAGTGACATTGTTACCTGAATGCTGCAACAGCTGCACCAGCACCGGGAACAACAGAGCCACATGTGGTAAACTGAGCTGGTGCTCTCTGGGACTCTGAAAATGCAGAAGACCCTGTCTCTAAACTGCAGAGACAATGCCCAGAAACAACTTGGTGCTTGGCTTCTGCTAGCATAAAAGCAGAGACTGAAAACTGGCACTGGGAAGAAAGCTGGCTTGTAAAAGGAAAAAAGCATGAATTTCAGAAAGCAGCAGCAGGAGTGATGGTGGTGCAGAGCAGAGAGAGTTGGGAGAGCAGGGCTGCACGTGCCTGTCACTCCGAGCAGGACAGCCAGGCTCCCCCAGCGTGCTGGAAACAGTCCCGCATGTGGCACATCAGCTGGGGGTTCTGGGCTTGGCCCCCACCATGCAGCAACGCCTCTTCTGACAACACAGCCCCTCGCTAGGAACGCACAGCACCGGCAGAAGCAGCCAAGTGTGTGTGTGTGCTCCTGCCAAGAGGCAGCGAGCAGCGTCTGCTGGCACAGAGGCAATGCTGGGAACGCTGGGTCTTGATGCATCCACCTACATCTGGCTGGGCTGTTTGTTCAAAGCCTATCTGGAGTGCCAGGGAGCCTGATGTGCCTGATACATCACAGCACAAGCTGATCCCTCCTTTACATCTTTCAGCCTCATCAAACATATGAGAAGCCAACTGGTTTCACTCAGCACAACCTGCTTGTGTCCCTTCAGACAGTAACTGGGGAAGCAGCCACTTCCAGGCAAACTCAAACTACCTAAAACATCACCTCAGGCCACATGCAAGTGCCTTACCTGAAGGCAAGCAGAAAGCTGATTTGTAAAAGGTAGAAGTGGAGCAGGAATTTAAGTACAAGAGGTGGATAATAAAACTTTGGGCAATGCAATTTCAGCCTCTCACACTACAGCTCAGTCTGGCTCGAGGAGTGACTGCAAGGCTGCTGGCAGGACAGAGAAACCTCTGGCTGTTCCACATCAAGGCTGCTCCACACCCTGGGCACTGCCACAAACTCCTCTTCCCAAGCAGAAAGCCACATGTAAAGAAATTCAGCCTCCCGCTCGATCCATGGATCTCACTGCGGCAGCACTCTCAGAGGTTTTGTGGCTGAAAGTAAGACCACAGAGGAAGAGGATTCCCTGGTGAGGAGGGGCTGTTGCCCCCTCCAAAGAACACTAGCAGGGAGCTCTGTGCAGTGCTGCTCCCCCTGCACCTGACAGCAACGCAGGCAGGAGGGATGAGGCATGTCTCCAACAGCAGCTCTGGTTACTGGTTACAGGAGAGGGACTCGCCCCACTGACAGACAGAGCTCATCGGGTGAAGGAAGCTGCATTCCAGCACCAGCGGCCACGGTGGGGAGAAGAGCCACAGCAGATTTCTCAAACTGCAAGAGAGAGGCCAGCACCTCACTCCCATTGCCCTGACAGGGGAAAGGCAACAAAGTACACCTTAAAACTCATCAGGTTTTAAGCTGTATACACCCTAAACAGCACCCTGGGTAAGCCCAGTTGCTCTGTGTAACCAAGCTTGTGGGCAAGTTGTCCTGGAAATCTTTCAGCTGGTGCAATGTTCTGAGCTGTAGCAGGATGGTCAGAAAGGGGCAATCCTCTGGCCACCCGCGTCCCCATGGACTGGGCTGTGCTGTCAGAATGCTCATTTTGACATTTTAAGCAGAGCACTGTGGGGATCCACACTTGGCGAAGGATTATATGAAGTGGCTGCAATGCTGGTGGTTTATTCCTGCTACTACTGCAAAGAAGCCTTCTCCTGCCCTTGGATGCTGGGTGCGCTTTGGCTGTGGCAAGATGCTCGCTGTCCCTTCAGACTGCTTTGACCCTCTCTTACCGTGCACACCAAGCCATTACTGCCTCATTTCCTACTCCTCTAGGCCACATTATTCACATACACAAAGCTCCTGCCCTGAGTCCTGAAGCTACATCTCAGCACCACAAGCAGAAAACTCCAGCTCTTCTCTCATGAATCTGTGCCTCAAGACAGCAACAGAGCAGCTTGGAGCATTCACTGACATCTTGTCCCCGCATGTCACTACCGCCACTGCTCCTGCAACCTGGCAGACTGGCTCTGCCTTCTCCCCCCTCCACTGCTCACATCGAGCAGGCAGCCGGTACAGCTGAGAGTCATACAATCATTCAGGTTGGGGAAGACCCTTAAGATCACCGAGTCTCACTGTTTGTTTCCATTTGTACAAACAAACGGGCGGCTTGTCCGAGCCCACAGCTGGAGTAATGAACTTCTGGGAGCTCCATTAGGAAGGTCCCAGAAGGCTCCAGAGCCCTTTTTGCTGTTTGGGGATCAGGCTGGGATTTCCTTTGCTTCTCTCTGTGATTAGTGGATGTTTGCTCTTTTCAGTGGGGAGAGAAACAGCAGGAGGAGAGTCGCTCTGCAAACAGATGCACCGTTACGGCTGTCTGTCCTAGAGGTGGCAGTGGGTCTGATGTGTGATCGTTTGGTCACAGTTATTAGACCAAAATTTATCATCAGTTAAAGCCACCTTTCAGGGCTATGCAAATACCACAGCCCCAAACCACCTGTCCTTTTTTTCTTGATGACTCCATGAGGAAGCACAAAACATCCTCTGTCCCTTCAAGAGAAGCCAAATAGAATATTTTAAGACTAAGAAAATGTTTCAGAGACCAACCCAGGAGGAAGGTAAGGTCCCCATCTGTAATCAGTTACAATCGGGGAATGTTTCAGCTTCAGATCAAGTTAGTCTTATCAATTATATTGCAATATCTCAAAATGCAGAAATATTAAATCAGAGCATGAAGTCAATGAGGAACACATTCAAGAAAAACAGCAAGTTGTAAAGTAGAAGGTTTCTCAGTTCTGTTACATCCTCCATATTTCTGCAAGTCAGCAGCATTTCTACCCGAAAACCTGCACAGAAATCACAGCAGCAGCAGCAGGAACTGCTACTTCACTGCTAACAGTCAGTTTCCAGCCTCCACTGGTGCTAATTTATCTCCACCTTTAACCTTCACTGCCCGGTCTCTCAAGATGCTTATTTTTCATGATTTTGCCTTGCCCACGCCCTTGGTCTGGTCCCAGCGTGGTGACCACACACACTAGGTGTTTTATGGACACCCTGAGCCATAGCTTCACTTCCCATGACAGCAGTGCCCTCCCTCGTTCAGGACACATTGCCCCCTCCTCTCTCAGTCCATCAGCTGGGACTGCCCCGTCCTGCCTGCACCCTTTGGGAGTCACACACACTGAAACAAAAGGGAGGGCTGGACACCATCCTCTTTCTGTGTTTAGGAGATTTAATCACAGATCTTTTATGTCCAGTTATTCTTACACTAACTTGAAATAGAGAGAGCAATTGTGCCTCTTCTCAGTCTTCATTTTACCAAGCTAAACAAGCCATATTTTCTTTTTCCTTCTACCAGAACAGGCTGTTCATTTCCCTTATGGAAACTGGGAAATTTCCCAGAAGTGTGGTAGCTCCCTCTGTCCCTATTTACCCCAAATTTACTTCTCGTGAACCAGAAAAAAGGCTCACCATTGCCTCACGCACAGGCAACTCTCTCTCTACAAGAAGTCCTCTCCTCTAGTCTTTCCAAGGCTGTATTTGCCTTTTTTTTTTTCCTTCACAGTAACACAGCATCCTGAATTATCCTGTGTATCTAAGCACTTTCCTCCTCTGCTATTGCCAAATAATGCTATCACAGCTTAGAGTAAAAAATTCTGATGTTGCCGTAAACAGTACAGTCTTCCCTTCATACTCTTATGTTTCATGCCACCCAGTTTACTCCTGTCCTCAAGGTGCCCATGGTCTTCCTGGATGCTATTTTGATCCTCCCTTGTATTGACCACACCTGGTTTTGTCTCATCACAAATTTCACCTGCAGACCATTGCCTCCCATGACAAAAATCATTAAAGCAAACACTAAGCATGACCTCCTGCAGGGGAACTCCCAGCCTCCATTCAGTGCTGCTCTTTGTATTCTCCTTTAGAAAGACTATTCACACACAGGTGTTGCACCAAACCGTAGCTTCTGAAGCTTAACTAATAATATCTCTCACGGCACAGTATCGCACGCTTAACTGAACTTCAGACAGACTGAGCTAGTACACTTCCTCTGTCCCCAGAATGATTTTTTTTTAAACACATAAAGATATTAAATTAGTTTTTGTAACCTGCCTTTGGTAAATCCACATTGTGTTTGCTTTCAGGATTTAATTATTCTTTCATTTAAACTCTGCTCTGAAGTTCTGAACAGTACCTCTGAGGTCAGATGAAAAGGCCTGAATTTGACAGGATTATTTTCCTTGCCTGGCTCCCATCCCCCCAAAAAAGACAGGAAAAAGAGGTATTATGTCCACTACAATCTAATCCTGTGGAACCACGTGTAACCTGATAGATTTATTGAGGACCTTTTCCTCTGGACTCGCAGCTTAATTGGCTCAACAGTGCAGTGGTTGGAACAGAGATCTCTCAGGCACTCACACCTAGGGCCATTAGCTTCAACAGCTTTTGCCTTTCCCTGCTGACCCAGTCATTTGCTGTTTCTGTGATCTTCTCACCACAAGCCATCCTTTCCCTCACGTTCATCATATCACCCTTATGGAGGTAACGTATTCATTCAGGTAGTTCCCACTTTGGCTCTTTAATCCCTACACTTCTTGCTTCTTTCACCTCCCTGGATGCCACAGCCCTGGTAATTCTTTCCTTGTTTCCATATAATTTGTTTGGCAGTGGGAGTGTCTAGTGTTTATTTTCCTTGGCAAGATCTAGTTCAGTTTGACTTTTGCCAGTTTCCACTTTATTTCTGTCCTTTCCAACCATCAGGGTGAAGTCTACTCACTGCCTGATGCTGTCTCCCACTCCTCTGTTATTTCTAACAACTCCATTGCAAAGCAGTTGTTTATGAACTTATGTCTAATAGCACTGCCTTTTCCTGTCAGTTCCCCCCTTGCTACAGACACAAATTGCAGATAATTCTTGCACTTTCAATGAAAAAAATCTGAAGTCTACAAGTAAGAGTCCACAAGCTCTTCAGTGCATCTGCTTTTGGTAGCCCATTCTCATAAGCTAGGACTAAGTTCAGAGAGGTCAGAGCCTGCACAGACATCCCAATCCCACTGAGCACCCCGCCAGCACTGCTGAGTGCCACCCTGCACTCTAGATACAGCCCTGCTTATCAAGCTCCCTCCTCTTGGAAGCAAAATCTGAGTTATAACATTCATTTGGTTGCTTTCCCATTTAATTTAATAATGAAGGCACTTGATCAAAAGCTATTTCCTAAAATGTCCCCCTGCAAGGTCTTCATGCCTGCTAAAAGCAGCTCTGAAAGGCCATCAGCTCTTCTTTTGCTCTTACATTCGGTGAGAAGAGCTGTGCTAGCTATTACACCTGGGAATACCTGGGCTCTCCCCGTAAGAGTAGCACTGCTCCGATTGTACACCTGTGACAGTGCGACTCTGGTGGTACCCAGCACCTCTACAGCGGTCTGTGCTCAGTGGGTCAGCAACCAGGCTCTAGCACACTCCTGCAGATCTTTTACTGTCTTTTCCTACAGGGATCTTGTCCAAATCTTAATTCTGATTTTGTCCCTAATTCTGTTTCTGTCCATCCCACAGCCGTACCTTCCTTGCTGTTATTAGTCCTGAACAAGGCAATACCTGTGCTCTGGTCGTGACTGCTATTCCATCAATCTTTTCCAGATTTCTATTACACAGACACACGGTCCTTATGCACAGGAACAGCATGTGAGGCCTTCGTTCAGCCAAAACGCTGTCAAACAGGTGGCTTTTAAACAAAGACAAAAATGTATAAACCTCATCAGTCATCACTGTCGGCCCCAAGAAAAAGCACTGCCCTTTCAGAGGTCCCCCTGCCCCAGCCCCTAACCTCCCCCTCCAAAGCTGACCTCCATTTCAGTCTGCACCATTCCTTGTACTCCAATCACAATTCATCAGCCAGGCTCGAATAGCTGTGTTTTCAGTCTATAAATCACCAGGCTAGTCATCTGCCCGCCTTTCAAAGGAGTTTTGTTCTTCTTGTTGGCTACCACAAACTTTAAGGTACTTGGAGGCCTGAAGCAGCCCAACCACCCCCTCCCAAGCAACTTGCGTTGATTTAAAATGCAAAGGACGGCTTCACAGAGAGAGCCCAGATGATGATAAAGCACTATTGTTTGTGCCTTTATGGGCCGAGACTCCAAACTTGATGTTGTGGATTATTCTGAGAGGTAGCTGCTGGCGGGGAGAGACAGAGACAAAGCTGTGTGTCACTGCGTGCTGCAGGCCACCTCCCCTGGCCCTTGTGACAGCCCTTACACAGGCTGAATAAGAAGTGTTACAAGATGGTGTCCTCCAGCATCCCACAAAGACCTGCCGGGGAAGCGGAGCCAATGATCAGAAAGAAGCCATCAAAGGCAGTCCCGCCACCTCCCCCTCGGGTCAGGCAGCGAGGCACCCAAGTGCCAGGCACAGCTGTATCAAAGGAGCTGACACCTCCGACAGCATCGGCACTGGCGCTTGATCTGTTCCTCCAGTGAAAAGGAGACCACTCAGCAGCTCCACTGCACGACACAAATGCCGCAGATGGGCTCTGCATGGATAAGGGTGGCTTTTAACCACACATCCCCATTTTTACCAGCCACAAGAGCATGAGGCAGTGTGCAGCCAGCTGCTGAGAAGACGGCTGGGGTACTGCCTGTGTAGCCTCTGAGGTGACTCCTTGCTCAGCTTTCTTTCTCCTGCAAGAAATGACCAGGAGGCTGAAGCTCACCTCTGGATCATGAGGCTGGGGAAGGCTGTGTGCTGGGGCAGAGCATGTGGAGGAAGGATGCTGGGAACTGGTCTTGTGCTTCGTTCCCATGATTTAGCACAGCCTCCTGCTCTCTCAGTTTCATCAACTCCTTACAGATATGTTTTTACTACTCTAAACACTGTCACTTTCCCATCCTGAAATAATTTCTGCCTGAAACACTAGCCTATTTTGCCATTAGCAAGGAAGGTCTATTGTAACCCTTATAGGCAGATTCATTTTTTTTTTTATCTGGAAAAGCTTTCACTCTATTTTAAAATTATTCCCTTTTTCCTCACCTCCATTTCCATGTTTCCTTCGCTATGCTCCCAGTGGATCTGACACTTGTACATTAACAGAAGACAGTGACCTGTGATAAAAATACACTTTTATGGAGTGCTGGGGCAGGAAGCATTACAGGATCTGAGCAAGAAATAAAAATACAATAAACTATATCAAAATTCAGCTCTGATGGACTCATTGCCACGAAAAGAGAACGAAGTGAGCAGACACCTTGGCAAGAACTCAATCTCTGTGCAGCATTCATGGAAGCAGCCAAGGGTTGAAAGCCGTTGCAAAGTTACTGGAAATTGGGAAAATGGTAAACGAAGGGAGATGACACACTTGGACATTCTGCATTTTACAAGTTAAAGTCAAGAGACAGGATCAGAGCTGAAAAATCACCTGTGAGAATTTACACAACAGCCTGAGGTCTATTGGGCAGTGGTCTCCCAGTAACAGAGAACAGCAGGCTGTCTTCATACCGCCCAGGAAAATCCTGCTAAAATGCAGGCTAGGGACTCTGCACGCCCGGCCATGGCAGGGAGAAGAGGAGAGACAAGGGGAGAAGGTGCTGGGCAGCAGAGCTGGGATCGAGAGGTGGTTTTGCACTGCCAACACTGATCTTCCAGCTCACAGCCTAAAGCTAAAAGCACTGCACCAGTGTGCTTCCAGCTCTCCAGAACCTGCTTATGAACAGAAAAGGGTCTTCTCCACCAGGTCTGCCTGCACATACCCTGGCTGGAGCACACTGAACTGCCCAGTACAGAGGGTAAGGAAGCCATCCAGGACCAGAGAAATGTGCTCCTATGAGCATTCACAAGCACAGGAGAATCCATATGTGTTTCGCAGTTATACTACTGAGCAGGGTCCAGAGACTATATACCTCCCCCTGACTGGTTACACCGATGGAGCTCCAGAGCATCTGCCTCCTCACGGAGCCTTTTCCTCTGGGGCAGGAAACGCCTGCCCAGCCCTCAGGACTTTGAGATGCTGGAAGACGCAGCGGAGGCAGCTGCCTCCTGCAGTAGTAATTGCAGCACAATCTTGGACCTTGAGAGGTTTCTTCCCTGTGGGGAAAGCAAAGACTAAGCAAAACTATACACTCGGGCTGCCTGTTTTGCCTCTTGGAAATTCAGCTGCCAGTCCCACAGAGCAACAGGAAAAATCACATTCATTTCCACAGAGATTTTATCACCTCAGTCTTGGCATGGGAGAGGCATCTCCGCCCAGCTGTGAGCAAGCACGCACATTTTGCTGGCTTTTTTTATGTAATCAGAACAAATTCCTCAGAGATGAGTCACAGGGTTTCAAGGGTGTCCAGAGAGATGTCAAGCAAGCCTCAAGTGTAAATCAGCGACACACCTTGCCGAGAGGATGCACACTCTGCTCACTTGTCAGCAGGCCTGTTCCCCCTCCCTGAGGACATCAGGCAAGGGAAGGGGCTCGATGGATGCTCCCATGAGCCACACACACGTGGCACCTCCAGACCCAGGACGCTGCTGTGTTTACATTTTCTCTGTAAGATGGTTTCAGGGTGGAGCTGGAGTGCTTCCCTGCAGCTGCTCTCCAGGCTCTAACACTAAAGATTTTCAGTCATCCAGGCTGGAGGAGCCTGGAAGCCAGGGAACAGATCTGAACTTCAGAAATTGAGGTTCTGCCCCTTCAAAGCCTGGTCAAACTGCAGGGGGTCCTGCGTGAGATGTTCACTATGGTGGAACAGCTGCATCCCATGGCAATTGTTTCAGTGCTGTTGCTACGTCAAGCAAACTTCTTCTGCTCCCCTACCCAGGAACAAGTACTCCAGCCTGCATGGGTCTGCAGGCCAGACAGAGGACAAAGACGATACTTGCATAATTTCAAGGCACAGCCTGCTTTAGTGGCTCCTTTATAGGCTGAAGGACTAGGAAGAACTAGACCTGGACACAATCACAGAAGTCCTAGGTAACACTGAGGAAAATGCTGTGGATGCTCTTGGGCCTTTGGGTGTCAGAGCAGATGGAACAGACAAAAACCTTGGTGGAGCTTGGCTCTATGTCAGTCTTCTTTGACTAGTGCTAAGGGCAACGTTTGGCACAAGGTGCTAATGCAGGGCAGCCTCCCGATTTGGAAACCACACGCAAGCCTCTCTTCAAGCAGAGTGTGCAGGGCGCTTCCAGTCTAGACTGGGGCAAATCTCCATTTGTCCATTCTTTGAGGGCAACTGTAGAAGACACAACCCAACTACCAAAGCCCTCCACCTTTCAACTACACCCTCAGGTGACTAACAGTTACCATCTACCATTAATATTAAATGGGAAAGAAAGAAATGTAATCCTCTCTCTGCTCTTCACATTCCACCATAGCACAAACAATTTGTCATATTGGGAGGGGCAGAGGCAGGAGGAGCATTAATTATTGATACTTGGGAACAGATGGCTTTTCTTGTACCAGGGCAGCGAAATGTAAGAGGAGTCTGTGGGTGAGGATGTGAGCATTAGATGGGCAGACACATATCAGATAACCAGCCTGCAAGTGGAACAGGAACCTTCCTCCCAGAACCAGCTCTGCTGGCCTGCGGAGCTCTCATCAACAGCCCCGGCTGCAGAAACAAATCCACTGACATTTAAATTAGTGAGGCTTCACCAGAACCTTTCAACACTGCCTCACCTCCATACAGAACATCCTGGACACGATGACTGACAGTTTCCAGACAGCAGAGGCTTGAGAAACCAGGCACCGACTGGTCCCTCTAGGAGACCCTACTGGTTGCATTTCACATGTTCATCCTCATCTACTGCCCTGTGCCATGCAAGGCTTATTCCTGAGACCATGCACGGTGTCCAAGAGTGACTCCCTCCTGTCTTCCACTGGCTTCTGCATCCCACTCAGGGTGCTGGCCTCCAGAATCAAAGATCCAAGTGATATGGACCAGTGATTTAAACCAGAGACTCTGTCATCCAACTCTTTTTGCCATCTTTTCCCACTGATCCATGTAAGGATCAAGAACAAGAAGATTTCATACTTGTCAGCTTTTGCGTAGGTGTCCTTGAGGTCAGAGGCACCTACCAGGTTGCCAAACAGGCTTGCCACAGGACACCTGCTGTGACTGTCCCCATGTCCAAGAGCAGACTGTAGGACTGACATCCTTATGAGACAAGAGGAACAACTGGGCAGGAGTGATTCTCCACCAAAGGCGGCCAATTCACTGGAGTGGACACAGTGGCACCACAGAGATAAAAGCTTTCTCTGAAACGTTCATCAACAGTCTCTGTACCCACTGCTGGAGCCAGGCATCTGCATCCATTTTCACTCTGGTGTAGTCATGTCTTTGCTGGAAGACTAAAGAACTGGCTGTACTGACTCAGACCTGGACCTGGGGTAGCCCAGGCTCCTGTCTCAGGCAGTGGTTATAAGCAGATGCCCAGGGAAGAGTCAGAACTGGGAAAGCCAATGCAGATGCCTCCTCTACTGCTGCAAGAATGATACTCCTCAGCTATTTTCTGCTCAGGGATTTCACAAACTAGACACCACTTCTCCACATAGCAACTCAATTCAGTTTTCCTCTCTGGACGTACCCCTTAAATCCTGTAAATGGGTATTTGCTTTCCCAGCCAGGACAGATTAAATCCATGGTATTCCATTGAGCAAGGCAGACTTTGTTATCTCCACAGGGCCCAGAAGGTACCTTGGGACCACAATGTCCAGTCTCTCGAAATATTGGAGACCTCCTCACAGTCTTTTCCCAAACTCAGTTTGTTCTCTTGGTCTCTGCTGAGAGGTTGTTCCAAAGGCTCATTTCTCTGATAATTAGACATGCTCTTCTCATTTCTCAAGCTGACTAATCACTGATTTCCAATTCCTCTCAGTCTGCCTAGGGTCATGCAGCCTGCAGCCTGTGAGAGTCCTGAGACATGTACAATCTTGTGATTTGGAAAAACACAACTTCCCAGCTTCTTCCTGGCCTGGACCAATGGCAAAGTGCTTGAGGTGAACAAACGCCAAATGCCAGGAGACAGCTACTGTCTATGAACAATACAACTTTTCACAATGTGGAGTAGAATGGGGAAGGTCTCCCTACCTAGGAGCCAGTGAAGAGGGGGAAGCAATCTTAGAAAGACCTGGGCCACATCTGTGTGGGAAAGATTGATCTCTACAAAAAAGGAGCAAACCTCCCCACTATAGAAGCTTTGACCAGTGTCCAAGTTTGCTCTAGTTTGGTACAGGAAATGGACAGACGTGAAGGAGTGTCTTTTTACTGCAGCATTATATCCACATGAGAGCATTTGATCCTCCAAAAATGCTGTTCATCTCACTGTGATAGTACCAGAAAATGCTTCTAATGTAGATCTGCCTTTTAAAGAGCCGTCTCCACAGAGCCGTGATGTGTTTACACTAGCAAACCTCTGCGGAACAGTCACCTGAGAGCTAACAAGCACGGGCTAATCTCACCTCCCTCACATTTCACAGGGGCTGAGGAGGGGATCATCTAGCAAAAAAAGTCTATGGATTAGAGAGCAATACAATGGATCAAAAAGCAGGAGGAGGCCACATCTTTTCAACCCCAGACCAGAACTGCTCCATTCACCCGACTTGAGCATTTATGTGTATCTTTTCCCTGATGCTTGAAAAAGGAGTCACATTATATACACATTCCAGAAAACTTTTCCCAGCAGAAATAACCATTTTTAACACACATTGCACTTGGGAGAATGTCTAGAATTTTACAGGCAAATGCATGGGTGGAGCTGTGTTTTGACCCATACAGGAAAGCTGTAAGTTGACATCACCATCCCACCCAGGCTCTGGAGTCGGGGCGGTCGGCGGGCTTGGGAGGAAGACGTGCTCGGCAGGAGCTCCCTACCTCTTTGATGGCAGACATCTTGATGTTCTCATAGTAGTGCAGCGGCGCATTGGGTGAACTCATGTCATAGCCAAACCCAGCTACCGCCACCTCATCACAGTTGTGGAGCGCCATGGTTATTGCTACGCTTCCCAAGGTGGGGATGTTCTGAGAGGAGAGAAAGCAGGAATGGAAGTCATTAGCAAGTTGCCATTTCTATAACCAAAGATTTCCTCTTATTGTCTCTGCTCACAGGGGCACGGTGGCTACTAAGCAGAAAATCAGGAACAGGGTATTTGGCTGTATCTGCACATCAGCTGCCCAACGCCAGCTTGTGGGGTCAATAGCCTCCCATCTTGCAAATAAAATCATGTTAACCAAGCTTCCTGCAAAGCATCTAGCACAGAAGCAGCAGCTCTTGTTTGAGGCTCTATGACCTGACTCTCCAGAGGAGTACTGTGGGGCAGACGGATTGATGCAAACGGTCCAACACCCCTTCCACAACTTTGCTCTCCTGAGAATGGGGCAGCAGACAAGCTGGAGGATGAATCACAGTGCATACATTAGTTTTCTGAAACTACAACAGACATAGATACTGGATTACAATTCTATGCACATTACTGGCTTCCAGCGAGGCGAAGGAGGAATACCCATCCCAAACAGGCCACTGCACAGGAGCAGAAGCGAGGAGCAGTACAAACCTTTTATTTTACTGATGACAAAAGCAGTTTAAGGAGGCCATTAAACAACTCTGGGCAGACCCAGACTGCAGACCCAGTCAGCAGCATGCACGGAGCAAAGGGGCACCCCACAGGCACTGGGCACTTTGGCCTGTGCCATTCCCTCCCTAGCCACAGCATACTGGGAAGACAAGGAGCAGTGGCAAGAGATGGGTGCTAGCACTCTGAGCAGGGACACCCCGACTGTCCTCTCCCTTCTGCTGACCTGCCATCTGCACCTAAGTCCAGCCTCAGTCCTTCCCATTTCACCTGGCTTCTGCTGAGGCCCTGCAACAGCAGTGCTGTGCAGCTGCAACTCTTCTTGGGTGTTCAGAGGAACATGACTGCTGTGACAGATGAGTGTTTCCAGTGTAAAACCCTAGCTCACAAGCTCTTCTAGCTCCCCTTTAGCCAGATGAATCCAGAGGTAGCTTTACCCCAGAGGCTAGGGAGAGGCTGAGAAATCTACCCACATATCTTATCTGCATTTGTAGAGCATCCAGCACTGCCGTATCAAACACATCACAAATTCAGATAACATGCTCAGACAGTCACCAAGGGTGACAGCCTCTTAGCTGAGATGTAGAAAACAACTGCACCCTTATATGTTGCATTTAAAATGGTTTACGCTGAACTGGTGAGCACTGCTATTGCATTTCACCTGATGTTCGTAACAGACTGGGGGCACAAGGTTTTGAGTTTCTGCCTTTCATTCAAAAGAACTGGCTTTTGGCAGCACACTACCTTGTTCACTTCTGATTGCCTGACTAGTCCCAAGGGCACCATTTTCCAAGCAAAGAATGCCACCCACACCTTAGCTAAGACACACAAAGCTGGGAGCACAACCTATGTACTATGGAGAACTCCACTACAGTGCACTGGAATTACACTGATCTGAAGACAAACATGCAAAAACTGCTTATGGCTAAATCAGTGAGACATTAAATTCAAACATTTGCAGCACAACCATTAACAGTGCACATCTGAAATGAAAAGGCCTTACCACATCCCCCTGTGCCAGCTCTAGATGTTAGGAAAAACAGAAGAGCCATTTTGTTCTCACTGCTTAATTTCAATTGATACCCACCACAAACAATATTTTTTTTATTCTGGTTACTTTAGTTAATTGTTTACTCAGTGGTAGCCATAAAATATCAAGGAAGGGTTTAAAAAAAACTGGAAAAAGTTTATTAGGCAAGGATAAGAAAATTCCCCCAAATTTCAAAATATGCAAGAACATCCTGTCTTCCCAGGCATGGCAGTTCAAATTCAGATATTCTCAGCTTTATGTTTTACATAGGAGATGACATTTGGATGTCACAGGAATTGCATCAGCTGGTAAGGGGACTTGCCACAAAACCATTTCCCTCAGCTGAGCTGTAGTTACAGTGTCCAAAACATAGTGAGTAAATGGTCACGTCCTTGAGAATGTGCCTTCGTTGGGAATATGATGGCGTTAACACCACCCACACTTGCACTGGGCCCATTCCCACGGTACAGCTCAAGGGAGACCCAGGGTCTTTGCCTGGAGGGAATTTCACTGGCCGAGTCAACATTTAAGAGCTAACTTTCTAATGTGAGTCTTACAAACCACAGAGAATTAATCATACTACCCAACCTTATGGGAGGACTGCCAAACCACCATAACTTTCTTTCAAGCACATTCTTATTTGTGTTTGGAGAATAACAGATTACAAAAATCAAAAGTGAACTTTCCTTTGGTCACCTAATATCTACCTGACTTTATTCTACGTATAATACCTCTAGTGGCCTCTATGGAAAATTAGGGGATAATTTTCTCATCTGCTTCTGTTCTTCAGTAGTTCCTGACATGCCAATATCTCAGTACTGCCTGCTCCTCTCTCAAAAATTATTAAAATACCCAAGACTACCAAAGACTTCCTAACCTCTTGGATTGTAGTAGATATATCTGGTTTGGCCCCAACAACTGTCATAAATTCACACGGTGTCCTTAGCAAAATAGTTTTGTGCTGCCCTAAAATCACATTCAGAAGCTGATGTTTTGATGGCAGTTTTTAACTAAATTATGCCTTATTTGTGTTAGCACCCTCCAGTAGTATGGTAGCTATAGCCTCCTGTGTGTGTGCTCCTTCCCTCTTGAAAATGAAGCACTGCCTCATGTCCAGCTTGCAGCATGGGAAAGAGAAGGCCCTGTAGGATCTAGAGATGTGCCCCAGACTGTACAGCAGAGAAGCCAACTCAGAAGCGTTCTCCAGGTCTAGGGGAAAGGGCTCTCCTCTCAGCAGAGAAGTGACAGATGAGAAGAGACATGTATCAGAGAGAGGAAATGGTTATAATTATTCTCTGGCTGCATCTACACAGCTTCCAAGCTCTCCTGATTATTCACAGGCATATAAATTTGTTTGCTTCTAAACTCTAATCTGGACCTAATGAACCACATACAACCTTCAGGGCAAGTTGGAGGACAGGTAGCTCCAAAAGAAGTTAGGCATCATGGTCATGGCTGTGCCAAACGTGGCTAGCTGTGCCCTGCACAATGCGTCAGTGCTATCTCAGCACACACACCCTTGTGCCGTGCCCCAAAGACATACCAAAACAATCACCACACCTCTTGCACTGAGTTATAAAAATATATATTCCTGTACCACCAAGCAATGCTGCTTTCAGCCCAACGGTTGAAGAACAGCAGTCCAATGATGGCCAGTGCCAATGCAGGAGCCTCCTGGGACACTGCCCAGCTGTACAAAGACTGGCCAGTGCAGGCTGGGCTATGGCACACACAGCCTCGGGGGGCAGTGATGGGGGCTACCTGGGGTGGCCCAGCAGGACCGCTGCTCCAGATGTGGCCGTGACAAGTTTCTGACCTGAACTGCTTCTGCTGTGCCTACCAAACTGGGGAGAGCTGGGAATGGCAAGACCCCGGAAAACATTGGCAGTTCTCTCCCCCTGCCAGTTCCCTGCCAAAAGCATCGAACTTGGCTTTGCAAGCTCTGTACCTGCTGCTGTGTCTCTCAGGTGTCTGTCCCAGCAGGGGCCCACAGTAGGTACCAGGTTCAGCATCTCCTCTCCAGCTCGGGTAAACAACTGCAAGGGCAACCTCCCTGGGTAACGTAATCAGCCGGAACTGACAGTCCACATCTCCAAGCCTGGCCTGGTTGTCTAAGCCCAAACATCTGGAAAAAGTAATGCTCCTATCTAATATAACTCTCCCCAGGGACCAGCCCTTTGCCTGCTCCCATTTGAGAGAAAGCAGCAGACCGACAGACAAGCCAGAGATGACACCAAAGGCTGTCTGACAAACAGAAGCAGCAAACACAGCCGTGGTGAGCAACAGGTCACCGCAGCAGGGCTGGGCAAAGGCTGCCTGTGCATCCAGACCGTGGCTCCTTCCATGAGCCAGCTGGCACTGTCCTCTTTGGATGAGGTGAGCATGTGCATGGTGGAGCCTGGGTGAGAAAAGCAAAAAGATAAGAGAGGCAAAAGTCTTTGGCCTTGTGCTGTGTCAGGGATCACTGGAAGCTCCGTGCAGTGCAAACACAGCCAGCCTGCACCACCAGGTCAGGGGTCCAGAAATGCCTTTAGCAGGACAGACAGAGTTCTCCTAACTGCTTCTACACTGTTTTCTGCTGCAAGGGGAAAGATAAAAGGCTTCCCCTCTCAAGACATTTCTGTTTCATCTTCCATTGGTCCCTCTGAAGAGGCTTTAAAGGCTGACTTCTACTCACAGAAAAAAGGAAGCCAGTCAGCAGAAATGAACATCAGCCCTTCTTTGGACTTAATGGAGGCTGGGCATCACCTTGCAGGCTTGCACTGGAGACCCAGTGTTGGCAACTGAACCAGGGGACTGGAACTGCCCTTTGCTTGGTGCATGTGAAAAGTTCTCGCTGCTTTTCATTCCATGCCCGGGTCATTCCTGTGTCACTGCCTGCCGGACTGGAAGGAAATGACTGCTGTAAATCTGTTTTTAGAAATATTTGACTCCCTTAGTATGTTAAATGAATTCCAGTTATTTATGGGATTTTACTTAGCTCAGGGTTAAGACATATTGGATTGCTCAGACTATTCCAATTGTTACCTTTTTCACTAAAAGGGTAAGTATTGCTAAAGAATAAATTCCCTAAAAACAATAATGCAACTAGATATTCAAATTAGTTTGACTACTGTATTGATTTATTTGAGGAAAAACTTGAAAAATTGCTCACCTGGGAAAAATTGCTACCTTAGTTTTTTCAGTTACAGACCAGATCACCTAACAGCAATAAAGTAAAAACAAAAGAAATACAGAGCAAAACTGCAATAGCCATCACACACTACATACAACAGTCACTGTATTTTCTTTTTGTTCATTTATGTTTGCATGGAAACAACTCCAAACCTACTCTTTGCTTCCCTTAGCTGGCAAGTCTGGAAATACAGCATAAAACGTAATTTAGCATCAAGTACTGTGTGAGCAGAAAAATACCTTCAGAGTGGTCCCTGTCACAGGAGCTTACAACCCTCAGTGCTGCTCCCACAGCTACCTCCATCCAGGCACAGAATCAGCTGCAATACTGGGCTTCAAAAGTCAAAGCAGGGCATCTCCAACATTCATCCTTCACCTCCCCTGGTTATCCCTTGCTGTAAGTGGGAGAGACCCTCCAGAACCGGCAGTCTGCAGCAGACCAAAAGGGAAGGGCAAGAGGCCTGTTGCTGGAGACATGACAAGCTGCCCCAGCAGGTTTCTGTTCTGCCATTTAACTGCTGAGCTCCTATATGGCTTAGCTCAAATCAAATATTTTGGACCACATCTAACTCGATGCACAAGCTCTGATTCACTGTTTGCCATAGAGCAGACTCCTGTGCAATGCAGGGAGTATTTCTTAAGGACGTAACAATTTCACAGAGGGCAAGCAAGGGCATGACTTTACTCCATGCTAGCTGCTCTGCGGTAAGCGTGTGTATGCTTCACCCTGTGCTAAATAGGCGTTCATGGCCCACTCTTTCATTGAAAAGTAAACTCCCTTCAGTTACTTTGGAGCTATCATGTGCTGAAGCATGTGGTTGCGTATTTACTGAGAGGTGGCCAGTATGCATTTACCCACTACCCTATAATGGCTCGTTGGTGTGTCTATTCCCCAGCAGCTCGTGGATTGAACACACTGCAGTGGTTATGGATTGAACAATCCAGCTCGTGCAGCAGATGTGCTGGCTTGCAAACCCAAAGCTTACGATGGCTCTAGGTCTCTGTATTTAACTGACTGCAGGTGTGATGGCCTGTCCCTCTACCTGCCTTAGAAGATGCCGTCAGAATGCAAAAAAGGGAGAAGTACGCAACTGGAAGGATGGGGTGGCAGACTGCTCTACTCCTGCCATCCCCCACCTCTCTTCTGCTCCATAAAGACCCAAGAGGTCCCAAGACACAGCCCTCACACAGTGACAATCCAGTGAGAACAGCCCAGGAGACAAAGCTTGCTGAGAGCAGGACAACTCAGTACTAACAAGAGAAAGGGTTGTTATGACCAGCCAGGGAAGCTGAAAAGCTGCCTAAGGAGCAAAGGGTCATCACGGCATCTCCAGAAAGGCTGCCTGTCCACAGGCAAAACCACGTATCAGCAAAGAGAAGCCCTGGGGCACACCATGCTAAGGCTTCAGCATCAGAGGTTAATCGCTGAGTGTCTGCAGGCTGTCAGCACTCTGCAGAGGTGCTAATCCATGGCTGGGTGCCTGATGCAGCCTGATAACACCTCCTGCACACGGCTCCTCTGTCACCAAGTTGGTACTGAGGCTGGGTAAAGTCCAGAGGATGATACGTTATCTCTTTATAGTAAGGGGTCTACAGATTCAGCCATTTCCAGCACACTAACAAACCAAAGGCTTACAGTTCTGGGCAGCAGAGTTTAATCTCGTAAGAAGTTAAATCATAAGCAGTTCCACGGATGCACAGCACCAGGAGAGAGAGAGAAACAAACATCACAGTCTGCACTGGAGTCCTCAGAGTCCTGACAATTTGCGTCATCTAAAATGTCCTCCTGGCCACCCCATACCATGCTCAGGGCTCCGAGAGGAGCCAGAAAGCCACAGCTCAAATGGCTCCGGGTGCTGCTGAGTGGACAGGACTATTGCTACGCAGCAAAAAACACCGAGGCAATAACCATCCCTAGTGTTGTACATGCAACAGGCAATGATGCCTCTGAACTGATGTTCATGCTTGTCCCCCAGTAAATCGTTTGCAGAGTAAGGTAGGTTGTTGCATGCCTGAATTACCAGCTGCAGTACCAGTGATGTCTGGTTTCAAGCCCAAAAGACCTGTATACTCAGAACTTCCACCTAAACATAAATTACATACATACACCTTGGTCTAGTGAGACAGACAAACCTGCACCCCGCTCCTTAAGAAGATTGTTTAACCAAAGAGAGGATCTTTACTAGCTCATTTATTTCGTGCTAAACCATCTTCAGGCATTAGCATTTAATTTTCCCCAGACATTGCTAGGATCCTCAACTGAAGTTTTTCTTTATCACCAGCTTATCCCAAGAAAAGATGTAGTAGGAAACATATAGTAGGAAATAGCTCTCCCTTTTCTTAAGACTTCAGTAAACAGATGGAGCAAACTTCTGAAAAGCTTTACCACTCCCAGAGAGAAGTCACTGTTCATTGTGGGTGACCAGTTTTGCTCCTTGCTTAGACTTCTGGCTACTAATGCCACAAGTGCAATCAAAATATACGTCTGAGTCGTACCCCCCTACTATCCTCCAGAACCATCTGGCCCAAATTATATTATCAAAGCAAAGGATGTTACTACATTCACCCTTTATTGAATCCTGGGAAAAACGCTTTGAGATCAGCCCCAAACTATTTTAGTAGCTCTCCTCAACCTTGCTGAAAAAGCCCTCAAATTACAAAGTTAATTGGCAGCACATTGTTACCATATGTGGTGTGCAAGTGAAGCACTGAAGTTTATTTAGGCATCAGAACCAAAGAAAAGTGGAATATTACTGCTCTTTATGAGGATTTCGTGTTGGCCTTGATTGCTAAGGCATCCCCAGCCTTGATCCTCCTGTGCATAGCCTGCCCAACATACCACAGCACACTGCAACACAGGGGCACCAGTGTGCCCCCATCCTGGGTCCCCCCAAGAAACTCAGGACATGTATTGTTTGCTGGGCTTTTGCTGAGCATTTTCCTTTTCCGTGATCATATGCGTCTTTCTTGAGTGAAGTTTTCCAGGCTGTCTCACATCCCTAAAACATGACCCTGCACCCAACTAGCTATGCTCTGTGGCTGCTGGGTCGCACTGTCTCTTGTGGAGCAACTCTCCTTGCTCTAGTCGCCTCGCTCATCTTGCTGGATCTCTCTTAACTCTTGGTCTGTAGGCTCTGATTTCCACTCTTTCCATTTAAAGTCTTGATGAAAAGAGGTCTGTAGCAAATTTGTATCACCAGGACCCTACTCAGACTCTTCTTCCCCCTGTACACTGGCAGCAGTAGCTTCTGCTGAAGCATTTGTACTGATGCAGCAGCATCCACTAAAGCATGGGGCTGCAGCAGTGCCATGACAGCAGTCCACAGTTGCTGTCTGCAGTAAAATTTGCACCCACAGGCCAGAAATACTCTCTCCCTATTTTCAAACTCTGACAGAATCACTACATTAGTGTGTCCTTGCACAGACAGCACAGGGGATACTAACGTCCCAGCCCCACAGATGCACCTGCAGAGCTCCTGCTGCCCCATCTGAAGGAATGAACTACAATTTACACAGTCTAGCAGGGTCATGGGCAAAGATTGCTTGCCTTTAAGCTCCATAAACTATTTTTAAATGCTCAAATGGACATTCATGAAGTGAAACATCAGGTTTCAATTAAGATGCCTTCATTTCCCAATCTGATGTGTGTTAAACAACCTATCAAAACCTCATAAACTTCAGTTCACAGCATTTTCATTTCCGGATTCTCTCTTCTCCTCTCAGCTTAAGTAATATCTTGTGTATTACAATAGCGTGTTTAAAAATAAAAACAAATCTGGAGAAAATAAAGGCAAAAGTCTGATTATTTCTGTCCTTCATTGGGACAGCAGTCCTGATTTTCTGGAAGACAAATCAAGACCACATCCTTCTAAGGGCAAGTTCTGGAGAATGCAGAGAGGTGAAGTAAGTTACTTCTTTGCTGAAGGAAATATTCAGGATAAGATACTTTCAGTGCATACAGTAAAAATCCAGTGTTTCCAGAAGCCCATAACAGCTGCTGTATGTACACACGCAGCAATGCATTTCACAAAAGAACCATCCTGTGTGGTTGAATCTGTGCACGTCTTGCACGCTGCATTTTAAGAAGTTAATTTCTTGCCTCCAGGCTCCCACACATCTGACCTGCACAAAACAAACACCTCTAATATTTCTGGAGACTTCATGATATAATTAGAGCACGGAAAACGAGGCACTATTTGTCTAGTCCAAATCCATGTTGCAACATGGCAAATCTGTACTGATAACAATGGAAGGACAATGCCAGGGGCAGAGCAAGCAGACTCTGCCCAGCAAAAGTGCTTCTCTCTCGGTTTGTCAGCTGTGCTAATGTGCCCAAAAATGTCACGTGTGGTCTCTATCAGCAACTATATCACATGCATACATGAGTAATTCACCCACCCAAGTAATACTTTCTCTAATGGTTGATATACTAGGTAGAGCAAATATAAATAGGTTCTGAGGACAGTGTTGCAGGGTGAGATAACTCAGAAAAAATAAGTCACCGCCTACTCCACACTAACACTCCAAAAAGCTGCACTGTGGGAGACTAGAATGACCATGAAGGTATTTTGTTAATAACTATGACTAAAACTGTGTCTTACATTGTTTTCTTCTGTAAGCTACATCTAAAACTTGCCACTAAGATCAGAATTTCTTACCAAAGGCCTTATAAAGCAAACCTTTACCATCTTTTACTATAAGCCTGGGATATAAGATGAGACGTACGATTCAAATGATTTTAGGCTGCAGTCTCCATGAGGACAGTTAATTGTAAAACAGTAGCGTGACCTTTAGGGAGACCTGCACTGCTTCCAGATGTGCTGAGGGTGCAGAGAGCAGGGCTCCTTCTTCCTTTTGGGAAGGAACTCCTCCACCCACACAACAAGTGCCCTTCTGGCAGGCTGCAGGTGACAGGAAGTCACCCAGCTGGTGCTGCAGGCCTCAGAGCTGCCTCCAGAAAAGCGGCTCTAGTACCAGAAAGGATGGATCTTGCTTCTGCGTTAAGGAGGCTGAGTGCAGCCACTATAAAAGAGCCACTATAAAAGTCCCTTCCCTTCAATGTCCAACAGCGGAGGTCCAAAGGAAAAGTAAGAACAGCGTAAGCCTGTTCTGCTGCTTGGTCTCTTGTACCTCCCCTGGGTTTTGCTTGCTCTGCTTTATACTTACCCCTCTGCCCATCAGGCCGTTGTTGAAAGGCAGGCCGATGAAGCTGAAAGCTGCCTCCTGGATGAAGTAGGGATTCAGGATACGTATCTCATGAGGTTCTCTTGGGACACGGGTTGCCACTGACTTCCAAAAGCCATCAGAGGCACTCTGGTAACAAAAAAAAAGAGAAAAAAACAGGAAAGATAAAAGAACAAATACAATTACATACAAAAGATAGCCTATTGCTATTACTATTTAAAAAACCCCAAAACACTACTGGCAGCATTTCCCGCTGCCCCTGCTCATTGCCACAAGGCACCAGTATGAGGTGGTAGTGGGAGGGTGTAACCTGGGGGGGTGACAGCAGCACGTGCAGATACACTTGAGCTAGTCTGGATGACAAGTGTGAGGAAGACAGAGAGGCCTGGCCTTCAGCATGAATGCCTTCCCTGGTGCCATCTTTTCACTCCTATCAGCACTTCAGCTAGTTTGGTTAATGGCTTAGGCTTTCCAGTACATGCTGTGATCACTCCCATGCTTCCAAGGGGATATACCCTTGGATAGCAAATGCTTTTAAGAACATTCAAAGAGCTAAAAATGACCCATACAGCTCTACTTTCAGTGTGAGCTACATACTTGTCACTTTATCCTAAATTTATTCCCTTCTGTTAGGTTTTATGTGACTTAAGCTGTAAGTTTACAAAGGTGCCATCTCGCCTTGTGAAGGGCCATACATGTTCACAGTACAAGGGGAAAAAAAAGCTAAGGATGTCCTGTCTGGTTTTCCAATAAATTGTTTGTCAACTAAAGTCTTCACTCTGCAAACATAGGAGAACACTGGCCTTGAAGACAGCTACCCTGCTAGACAGTCCTGCTTGGAGAGGGGCTCCTGTCTCTCAGACACATGGCTTTATACCATTGCTCCTGCTGGTCCAGATCTTAGTGGGTATAGCATGTACTGTCCTCAAAATAACCAGAGGCTCCTTGTTCACAGGACTCACAGAACAATTACATTCTAACATTTTATTTCTGTTTGGGTTAAAAATGCAGAGCAAGGCACAGGGAGGATGGCAGGAATTTTAATCTGCTAACCAACAGCTTTGGCAGGGTAATCTGACTGAATACCTGCTTCTCGCAGCAATGAGCCATCTTCCCTGCGGTCTCCATGACAAGCAACAGAGGCAGACATTACACCCTACACAAAACACATGTGCTTTCGCAGTCATTAATATACCAGTTTTGGGTTCCTTGCAACTTAACAGTGACTTTACAGTTGCTTTCAAAGCACTGCTGAAAACGGTGATAATTGCCTGCAAAATCCTCAGCAGCCTCGCCTGCCCAGTAGCAATCACCCCTATAATTACTGACGGTAATTCTGCCACAGCCTATGCCTGCTGCATTTCACACGGTACTTGAACGGCGCATGGCTCCTGTCAACTCTCATGCCCTGCAGTGCTGAACACCTTACAGAGGCTTCTGTACGGAACAGTCCCATGGTTATCTTTAGATGCTGAATTTCAGAACCTGCAGTATGAAACTTCGGTAGATGGCTCTCGCCTTACAAAAGGCATTAACACAGCCAACTCGATGGGGATGCATGTTATCGTCCAAACCAACAGCCTAAGACAGCTCAATGCCACAGCTGTCCTGTTTTGATCCCACAGCTCCCCTCAAAGCTGCCCAAACATAAAAACACTTTTGCTGCTCAGGGCAAGGATCCTGTGAGTTCAAGTTTGCATTTCAACAATGGCAAAGTGCTCTCAGGACCCTAAATGGAAAAAAAAAATCCTAATTAACAGTCATGTTCTTTCATTATAGTTGAATTAGAAAGGATGCCTGGTGTCACAGCAGTCTAACTCTTTTCATTATACATTTTCATTATGACATTTTCAGCCACTGAGTGATCCCACCATTTAAAAAAATTAGGAAAATAATATTAATTATACAAATGTTAATAAAGTACAAAATACATTCGGTCATGGGATTTGAGGGATTTGGTATGTCAATTGAGTTTTGCCTCCTTATGAAAATTCATTAAAAATTGGATAAATAGGAAACCTTTTAATTTTCTAAAGGTACAGGTAAAGCAGAGGTCTTTCAATCCAGGGAAGGAGGGGGGAAAAAAAAAAAATTCACAGATTCCACTTGCATTAAGCATGCTCCAAGCCTCAGAGAATGAAGATGATAAACAAAAATCTTGAACAGCTACTCATTCAGTGAAACCATCTTATCATGGGTTTAAGCAGGCACACCCTGGAAAAATAGCGTGTGACCCTGAAACTAAAATAAATTTATAAGCTGAATTACAACTTCATGTGCAACTCTAAATATAGCACTGTCTAAATTTTGCAAACAATTCAAATCAAAGGTCTGCAAGCTATTTAAAGTGGACAAAAGGCGCCTTTTGTTTGGACTCACACTCCATAAGAGATTCTACAGAAGTTCTCGGATTTAAGTAGCTTTTACATTACACACAAATTATTAAAGAGGAAAAAAAAAAAGGAAGATTACAAACACTTGAGACTTTTATTCTTTGCTGTTGCTTCAGCTGTTCAGAAAGATAATTACACATATCACAGTTGCCTGTTTTCCCAGTGCTGTGTGAACTGCTAGGACCATACCTGGGCTTCTCTCTGCTAATTCAATGCCAGTGGATCCTATTGATGCCAGCGGATCCTATCCATAGCTGAGAATATCACCTGTCTGTTTTGGTCGCTTCCCTGTGGCTGTTTCTCCTGTCATTCATCCAGACGATTTCCCTGACCACTTTCCTCACCCATCACGCAGCTCCGAAATTGTTCTGGTTTCTCCCTTCTGTCTCATTTCTATTTGCTCTGTGTTCTCCCCTGTAACTTTTCTGTGCAGTACTCCTTGGATTATTATTCAGGGTAATCTTTCATTTTGGTATGTTTTCCCTCTGTAGTTTCTAAAACAATTCTAGGGAGAAACATGGAGTCTCAGCAGACAGCTCTCGTACACTTATACACCAGGCAAAGCCCTGCATGGGGCTAGAGAACTAAAAACTCTTTTCCTGGCTTATAATTACTGAAATTCTCAGCCTTGTGGTTTGGCTCTACAAACCCTGTATTTCGAGCTACATCTCAAACCTTGTGGTTTTGTTCTGCAGCTTGTCACTGGCAAGCTACAAAACACAGCACCACCACCACGGCCAGTCCCGGGAGGCTGCTTCCCTGACGCAACCCCCCCCCGGGAGCAGCATCGTTGGGAGTGCGGCCCCTCCACGGCTCCGTGCTACCGCTGATGCTCAGCCGTGGGCCACCGCTGCTATGCCTCGCGTGGATGTTGGGGCTGATTGGACACAGATGTTCAGCGAGGTTTCCAAAGCAATTACTTCCCGTCGGGGAACTCTGTCCCATTTTAGGCTGGGAGGAGGCGGGCAGCCACTACCGAGGAGCGGCAGGCGCGGGGAGGGAAGGCGTGCTGCTCCTGCCAGATCCGGGAGCTCAGCCTCCCAGTTGAGGCTGGGGGCATCCCCTGTTCTTCACTACAGTGACGAAGCCTGCAGTGCTCAAGGGTGGGTCTCTGAGGATGCAAAATCTCCCTTCCTCACTATCATAATGACAAGTCAAAAAGCAAGTCTGAAAACTGCCCAGGCAATTTCTACAGTATCTCCCCACCTCCTGGCATCAAGGGGGGAACCCTAGGGTCCAGGCTGGAAATTGTGTTTCCCCATGTTAAGTTCCCACCTTTATTATTTGTTGGTATTACTGTGCACCAGGAGCCTCAGCCACAGATCAGTGTTCACGGTGCCAAGGGCTGTCAAAACCAGCTTATATTTACAAACATAAAGAAATAAGCAACACAGAGAGAGGGGCAGACAGGGAAACATGACTGAAGAGCAAGTCCCTGAGGGCTACAGCATTTTTAAGCAATCTTGGAGTGATTTCAAAACTATATAATTGTAAAGGACATCACTAAAGGCTTCAGAGAAGACTATTTAAAAAATAGAAAGAATTTAGATGGGCCAGAGCCTTCAAGCCAGTCTCTTGTACAGCTCTCATCCAGGGAGAGAGGCAGAGCTATCCCCTCTAGAGACAGCACTCGAGGAATAAACGAGCACAGACATGACAGGCCAGAGATGGCAGGTTATGAGGAAGGGATAAAAAAAGGCAGGGCTCACCTAATAGCTGCAGAATACTGACGGGTAATAGGGACAGCCGGTTGTAATCTATTTCTGTCTCCATTCAGCTTTCCATCTCTTGTCCTCAGATTTACCAAGGCGAATCACAACATACACTAAAATAAAATGTGGAAACTTGGAGCCTTAGCCAAGAAGCACACCTCAATAGAAGATACAAACAGCTAGAAGCAGGCTGAGTCTCCCAGAATAACAACATTTCTAACGTACTAAGCAAAATGAGGGGTAATGCTACTGCGTCCTGATGACATGGATGCTGCCTCTTCTGTACCTCTGTGATACCACGGGATTTAGGAGCACAAGCAGCAGTGCTCTGGAAGATTTCTCAGTCTGATGGGAAGGGGACAGGGAGATTGCAAAGGTCAGCTATGCACAACACAAAGCTGAATAAAGTCTGGGTATGCAATACTCTGCTGCAGAGCAACAAGAAAGATGAAAAGACTGGAGAGAGAACCTGTCATAAATGTAGATTACTGCTCTTTCAAACTCCAGTAACACCAGAAATGGAGAGGAAGAAAGGCATGAGGGAAAGAAAAATCCAGGGGATGACATACCAGTCACAAGACCTCACCGTGCCTGGGAGCATGCAGTTCACTGGGATCTCTGCCCCCACCTAGGCTGGAATGTGGTTTATTCTATACCTGTCATCCACAAGCACTCCCTGTCACACAAACAGGGTACACAGCAGGACTGCTGCAATCCATCTGCAGAGGCTTTTGAAAGGTTTCTGCTCAGGCATAACTGGATTAGATGTGGAAGGTGTGTTTCCTCTGGAAAATAAGCATCTTATCAGCCAATGCTGCATTTCTCAGCGGTCAAGTAGACATGGAGGCTTAGAAAATGCTCTTCTACAAGTGGTAATATAAATGAACTTGCATCATTTCCACTGATTATCAAAGCAACAAGGAATTTTTTGTAACAAGAACAGAGGTGCTGAGAGCCTGCAGTCTGGGTTGATGGTCAACTGCCAGACCCACTAGCCCACACTTGAAACATATTTACCCAACTTTCTCAAAGAGATGGAGAACCCCTCACCACCCTCTGTACATGGCTCCAATGGCGAGCACTCATTCTGAATGTCCCTGTCTTCAGTTTCTAGAGTCTGTATTTCCTTCCACTCTTATCTGCCTCACTGAAAAGCTCTTACTCTGCCCGAAGCAGGAACATTGCAAGTTGTGCTCAATCTTTCATCTTCTCTTTGTCCTACTGCCAAAAGAGATGCAACTTTGGAGTATCCAATAATATGATACTTCCAATCTTTCATAATTTTTGGTTGTTTTGTTTTTCTTTTTCCTCCACTGACCTCCCACTGACCAAGTCTAAACTCAAATGGTTGTAATTTCCCAGGCCATTCCCCTGCCGGTATTGCCCTTCTCCCAACAACCTCCAGCACCCAAAAGAACTCCTGACAGGATGCAAACCCTCAAATTTAGCTTTTATGAATGTTTCCTAGCATGAAACCTAAACACATTTTTTACCCAGTGTTTTCAGTGCAAAGAGCAGCAAAGCGTGATGGAGACACCTCTAAATACAGGGTACTACTGGAGCTTTTTTTTTAAGGCAAAAATCTAACTACACTTCTTCATCTGTAGAGTTGAGCTAATAATAATTCACTACATTGGCTAGAGAGTAGTTTCTTTAGGCTCCATAACCACAACAGAAGGGAAACTTAATTCCAAGTTGCGGTTGCAGACTTCACACTTTGTGCTAGGCATTTAAACTACGTGGCACCTGGCTACATGCGGAGCTGGAAGCTGTCCTGTCCATAGATACCAGCTGAGAAAGCAGCAGCTTCAACAGCAACAAGAGCCAGCTGGGACGCCAGGGCAGCATCGGTGCGTTACACACCAGGTCAGTTTGCTGAAACACACCAATGTGCTCTTTCCCATGGCTGTCGGTAGGAAGTTTCTGCCCTGTTTACCTGCAAATATATATTATGAATAAGCAGAAAAGCATATTCAAAGAGGCCTATTGAATCTCAGACTTTGTTTGACCTATATAACTGAGTGGTACAGCGAACCTCGATACAGACAGACGTGGGCCTCCTGTGCTGCTGGGCTAATACCTACTGTCGTCTTCCCATTCACAGGACTAAGCAGCATGAGGGCAAGACCAGCTCTAAAGAGTCAGGAGAGCAAATTTATTTTTATGCCATATTGTAAATGCAAAGGAATTCCTTTTTAAAAATTTATTTCTATGGTTTTATCTTTGTAACTGAGCAAAATACAGTTCACAGTTATAACAAAACACCATTTAAAAAGATACTGTCCTGTGAAGAAAATGGAACTTGGAACGTGTCAGATGAGCTGCAGAAGAAAACTGAAGATTATTCTGATGAATAGTGTGCTTCACAAGTCAAAGCATAAATGATAGCTCACATACGACGTGTCAGAAGATGTGTTTGTACTATGTGCAGAGTGATGGATAGAGTGTACTACAGACTCTTGTCAAAAATGTACGCTGGATTTTGAGCCAAAATTTGCAGAAATATTCCTGTTTTGAAATATCTTAGGAAAGGCGGAAGTCTTTAGTAAAAGGAATGGATTTAGATAATTTATGTTTCTGTTGTGGTTTTTTGTCTGTGAATAATAAAAATCCTTCAGTGAAAAAATATCTAAAGTAGTACAGTTTCCGAAAAATCCCAAAGAAGAACAGGCCCTACAATATCATCATTATTTATAGGGTATTTTATTCCCATAAGGGACCAGCCCCTTTATTTTGCTATTATTTTTACGACATAGTTTATGAAATGTCATGCTCACATAACATCTATTAAAAGAATACCCCAGCTGAAAGGCCAAATCCATGTGTTAGTAAGCGCTGAAGCAGGACAGCCCTGCAACTTCAGAGCTTCAGCTCAGGATTTCTATTGTGAACAGTGACTTTCTAATTTTCCCACAAGATTAAAATTATATTGCCATATATCTAAGTGTTTTACAAACACTACTTTCATATTTAGAGCATCTCTGCAATATTTGGTGTATATTACACCATTTTACAGGGGAGAAAACAGACTAAGATGAATGCCCACAGTTTCCATTGCCTCCTGATGCTCTACTTCAGACACTTTTTGCTGAATTTTCAGAACACTTAAGCTCATGGTACAACTCCATTGACTTTGCTGCTGCCGAACACCCAGCTCTCCTGCATATCCAGCCCATGAGACTTAAACTGTGTTTGGGAAATTCTGATCTAACTTGTCCAGCATCACATGAATCAGTTAAAGGCTAAACCACCTCCTGAAAAGGAATCCTCAGCGTCTGTAATCAGGGGACAATTCTTCTTCCTCTCCTTTCCTCTCTCATATCCAACGTGGTCTACAACTTCTGCAACTACTCATACCAGGGCTGAATATCTTGCATTACAGAAGTTAGTCTCAATCTCAGTCTCCCCTCTCCACTAGATAGACAGCTGTGTTCTAAAAGAGCCAGGATGTAATTATGTAATTAAGAATAACATCTGCACAGGAGAACTGAATTCATGTTGAAAATGCAAGGTTATTTTTTTTTGCTTTTCCTAACTTCTGGCAGCTTGATTTTCATAAGCATCAGGCTCTTTAAAAAGTTTTAAAGAGTAACTTAATATGTTAAAAAAAAAAATCAACTCCAGAAGAACTCCACCAAACAGATTGCACCCAGGGCACAGCACTCTAAGTGCAACTGCAAGCTCCAGCAAGTGATTGCATTGCAGATCAGCTGTTAGAGGAGGAAAAATGCACCCTCTTATGGGGCACCCAAACTATATATATATATATATATCTCTAACAAACCTGCAAGTGTTTGAGGAATTCCCTGCCAGTTGTAGACCCATCCCTTCTCTGCTGTCCCCAGCACCCATCACGCTTCAACCTCTGATACTCCTGCTTTGCTCTCTTGACATGCTCCAGACCAGGCTACTGCTCCTTCCCGTTACCGGGGTGGCTGGCAGGAGCTGAGAGGGTTCCTGAGAGTCCAGGAGAGACACTCCCTGATCCCAGCTCATGTCCCAATTGCTTTGTGGAGAAGCAACTGAAGGGAAAATCCTATTTTATTCCTACATCCCTGGAGACGCTGCATCCCCATGCCTGGGGAGGGCACCTGTCCGGTGCAGGCAGGGCAGGGAGGCCTGGCAGGACAGACTGTGCCCGGCACACAGCCCTGTGCTGCCAGCATCTAACAGCCCCTGTGGACATCAGACCAAGCCACGGGATCTCTCAGAACAGCCGGAGCCACAGCCTCACTGATTCCCAGCCACTGCCCTGAAGAATTGGATTATCTCAACAAAATACGGTGGGAGAATATTTATTTTTTTTTTTAAACAGGGATAAAACTGCATTTTCAGTAGTCTCATCCTAAGAGATAGCTAAATTATTTTCACTGAACTTTCCAGCTGTGCCAAATACGTGGCATGGAAAACATCATCTCAAAGGTGACAGTGTAATAAAATGATAGAGTATTTTCCCAGTTGCTTATAGGAGAAAACACGATGTGATGCCAACTACAAGCCCAGCTACCTGCTCCACTTAAAACAGTATGCCTGAATGAAAAAAGAAAAAATTAAAAAAACTGTCTTTGCAGGCTTTGGTGACAAAGCATGAGGGCATCCCAGGGCATCTGAGGACACCCATCAGCAAAGTCTTTTTTAGGGAGCTGAACTGGTTCATGAGTTTGAATACAAACAACATCGCATTAAACAACACATATTTAGACTAAACTCTTGGCACATTACAACAAAAAAAGCTAAAGGAACACCACAGGAAGAATTATGGCCTAGAAACCCTCATTGCTTTCCGAAGTTCTCTTAAAGTGAGTCTCTGGGGAAATTTTTACATTGTTTTTACAGCAAGAGTACACAGAAAATCTGTCTTCTCCTATTTTGGCATCTTTGCTGAAACAAGAAGCCAAATAATGTGTATGTTCACTAAGTGTTCATATAGAATAGACACAAATTATTCAGCATCCTTTAGGAGGAGAAAGCAGAAAGTCAAAATAACAAGAGGCTGGGAAAATGCCAGGGAGCTCCTGCCCTACTTTATTTTCTAGACTTGCATTAATATTAGGTGTTCTACAAAAAAAAGAGGTTTTAAGTAACATTCTAAGTAATATTCTAAGTAACATTTTAAGTAATATTCTTAAAATATAAGAATTTAAATAAATTATAATCAAAACAGAGAATTTACTTTCAAACATTTTTCTTCCAAATAGTCAAAGTGCTGATTGCTTGGGACAGGCAAAATACCAGTATTGGTATTTTCTGTACTTGTGGGCAAAGTTCATTTCACAGAAAATGGTCACAACACAACTGATGGACCAGCTGAGAAAAACTTCCAAGCAGACCTACCAAAAGCCTTGTGCATCCAACAGCTTGGCCATTTTCCTTCAATTTTATGTCTGATTAAAAAAAATAAATAATAAATAAGATACTAACACTTTTACAAACCTGGTCTTAACTAAGAAGAGAAGAAAAACCCTTAGACACATCCCATAAATTTGCAACTGTAAGAATACAAGTACTAAAAAAAAAAAAAAGTGAGATCTTCCCAGAATCTCTCTTGCTTACTATCTGCATGTGGCTTGGTTTATTTTCACTTCTGCTGTCAGGACAAGTGTCCACACTAAGTAACTGCAAGTGCTGAGGTAGGAAAGACACTGAATCTAGAGGGAGAGGAGGTCAGGGATTCGCACCCCACGCACACAGGAGCATCCTCCTCACTTGCAGAAAGAAGCTGCCGTTCCTGGGAAGAACCAGAAGCACCACACACAGCTGGAGCACAGGGGGAGAGATAAATTTAGGAAGATAAAAGCACATGGGGAGTTTAGTTACCTCAGTGTTTATTATAGCAAACTGGAGATATAGGTCAACCCCATCCTGGAGCCCTCAGTGCTTCAAGGCAGAGAAAACGTTACAAATTGCTCAGACAGCACTAACTATGCAAGTAATCCACCGAGCCCGCCAAGGAACACATGTGTTTCAGGCATAAATCGTCCAATCTATTCCTTTCTGAATTAACATCTGTCATCATGACACCATTCGAAATGACTGAAGACTGGATCATATTAACAACTACACATCTTGGATAAATATTTACTGTTCAGACTTTTTTTGTTTCCCCAGTTTAAAGAAAAAAATGCAGATAGCAAAATTCCTGGAGCTGTGAAAGAGGAGTCTCTTTTCAGTCACTGATAGAAAGCGTGTGATTTTATTTAGAAAATCAAATCAGTGTTTTTCCCCTCTTCTGTGAGTCTTCACACTGCACACGGGTGAACTCACGGCATCCTGTGGTGTTGCAATGCTTTCTGAATGGCTCTTCTGGGGAATTTTGTTATGCTGGAGGTTGCTCACCTCAGAGACTCCACAAAGCCTTCTCTCTCGGGATGCAGAAACAGAACTGACTAATTGTGTCCCAGAAGGAGAAAATTTTGCTATGAACCTTGCAGACAACTGGATGACGCAAATTAATTACTTTCATGAAAAGCTGTCAAGAGTATTGCTGGCTTGCTATCTGTTCCTCATGGTCAACAAATGGGTCAGAGAGAGTGAGGACAGCAGTTCCCAGAGTCACAGAACAGGATGGTGAGAAGGCAATGCAAGAGTGCAGCCCCATCCTGGGTACTCCCAGGAAACAGAATTTTCCCAGATACTGGATTAAGTCTGTACTTCAGAAAAAGGTGTCAGCCGTCAGTGCTCACCTCTGCAGATATGTCATTAGAGTATTATTAGCACAGATCTCCAGGAAATTACATCTGTCCAGGCTGATTTTTATCTAGCTTCAGCTCCTAGCCACCACATTCTGGTATTTCTTATCAGCACTGCTCAAAAGGCCAAGAGAGATCCAGCCGACATCCTCCTGGACGTTGTGTGTAGCAGAGAGCAGTACTCCATTAGCAGCTTCTCCTTCCAGTCCTTCACTTTCATGCTGCTTGAGCAGAACTTTACCAAGATATCCAGTCTCAATTTTAAGACTTCAAGAGCAAATTCATCAAGCCTGTAGGGCAGATGTAGCAAAAATAATTATATTGATAGAAATGTGCTGCCTTTTTTGGTCGCTTGCCTAGCTTCAGATACACTTCTTCCTACTAAATTAAAAAGTCTTCTGAGAAAAATATGTTCCCTCTAGGTAGATAGAGACTACAAGTAAATCTCCTTAAAATCTCATGCATAAGCTAAATAAATTGAACTCAAATCTCTTAGACTAAGGGAGGCTTTGCAGACTTCAAATGATTCCTGTAGTTCTTCACTGAAGTGTTAACACAGAACATCTTTATTCCACGAACACTTGCATGAATAGCTGATACCCTCTGGGCAACATCTCAGTTTCACTGTTGATGATGTTCTCCGACTTTGTCCTTGTGCTGGATTCAGAAAGCACTGCTCCAGGAGGGAGGAACATCTGCTGCACACGTGGGCAATGCAATATCCTCGGCAGGCATGGGCTGCACTGGTGGTAAAGCCATGTACGTCTGGGTGGAACAGACACCCACATGTCTGCGTGTGAGGCCAGGTGGAGATAATGCCATGTGAGCTCAGCACTTATCTGTTCATTTGGTCTGCCAGGTGCCCAAACACGTATGTATGGGCCAGCGAACATCCATGTCTTGGCCAGCATGCAACCACCAGGCAGCAGTCAGGGATCAAAGGGAGGAGAGGGCATACTGGGCATTTGAGGTGGGGGAAATCAGAGTATTGTGGTACAAGAGGGAGACATGAAGGAGTAGGACATAAATCCACAGGCAATCAGGCAATTTCATTAGCTCTACTGTTTATGGGATTGTGTGTTTAATTAAGATCAGCAAAGCTATACTCCAACAATGCAGCTCACCAGGATAACCTAAGTTTACATGCACTATGACCTTGAAATGCACCTACCAGGATTTGCATAATATTGATGTCTGAGTACTGCCAGAACCTGCCAAAAAGGTTGAGTGCAACATGAGCACCCTCCCCGTGCTTTTTCAAGTCAGCTGCACTAGCTCTTCAGTTGGCCCTCGCTCATGATGGCTTTTCAAAAGAAGAGATGTAGAAAAATGGCAACTCTTTAAATGATCCATCTTTTTTTTGACTTTGGTTGAGTCATGGATGGAGAAGGAAGGTGTGATCAGATATCTAGGAAAGGACAACAACTGCCAGTTGGATGGCAGTAGACATCAGAAGAGATTAGAAGATGATAACTCTAGGAACAAATTGTCTCAGGATAAAGCAGGATAGTGAGGCAATCCCAGAAAGGATTTCCTACTAGGGCAATGATTCAGGCTCTTCAGGGGGTAAATTCTGCTTGGGTCTCTTAATTTAAGAATTATGTGAAGGAAAAGGAACTAATGAAGATTAAAAATCTGACTGAAGCTCTGCAATTTTCATGTCACAGCTAGGATTACTGAGTCAGAAATTAAGATGATGCTGTCTTGGCAGATGTGGGATAAAGGTTCTTTAAGGACTACCAAAGCTTAGCATGAGTAAATGCTTCTCATGGTTTAACAGGAAGTATAGTGCAAGGAAGACTGGTGTTTGGTAATAGCAAGCAAAACAAGGGACAGAAAAAAGGACAAAATCCATGCATGGTGTGGGAATGACTGGAAGGGCAGGCACACCAACTTAATTTTGGTTTGAACTTTAAGTAGAAATTGTCTAACACTGGGGTAATCAATGACGTTATTCCTACAAATATAGATACTTCTCAAACTTTTGATACCTGGAATTTTTTCATCCAGAAAATACTGTACTTAGGGATATTTATTTTCTTCATCTGTCCCAGAGGCTGAGGTGAATGTGGCTACAGACTCGTGGATACAATGACTACCCAATCCAGGTGGACAAGCTTTATTGTCCAGTGTGCATCTATCTGATACTAAATGCTATGTAGGCACATTGCAACGGCATCAGAGCAGCCTCCGTCACCAGCTGATGCCTGACAGTGTACTTACAGACACACTAAATATGCCTGGGTGGGAACTTAGCTATGTAGTGACCTGCCTAATCTTATTATGCTGTTGCATGCAGGTATGTATGAAGGGCAAGCTCCAGCCTGCACTTCCCATACCAATAACCTTCCTTTGGGAATCTGGCCAGGAAGTCTCCCCCAAGGCCCAAATTGCAAACTGAGGTTCCTGTATGGTCCTTACCACAGTGCTACCTGAAAGCTCATTAAAAGCTATACCATCCAGAACTAAGGTTTCCTCCCTCTTCTGGTCAGCAGGGACAAGATTTTACACAGCACACCCATATACCTTCCAGCCTCTCTTCTAACAGTGACTGAAAAAAAACTGGCTCACCTTCTCTCATAAGGTACCAGTGTTCATACTTCTCCTTACATCTTCTGGAAATGGCTCTGTTCAAGGATTTATTTTTTCCTATGCAAGTGTTCCTTGGTTCCTTTGGGTCATTCCCACCAATGCACTATACTAGGGGAGCAGGTCCCAACCGTGGGAGGACAACCCCTCAGGCAGTATGGACTAGCTTTCTGCCATGCCAGAGAGACATCAAATCTGAAAAAAAAGTCAACGTTGTCCCAAGAATCATTCCAGAAACACAAACTAACTCCCAGCTACTCTCTGTCAAAGGAATAAGGAATATTCTCCACAGAATACATCACGCAGATTCTCTCACCTCTTTTTCTCAGGTAGGAGCCAGAAGAACCTGCCTCATGTTTTCATTTTATCACAAGGCATTTTCTCTGCTTCAACATTTACAGTTCAGTTGCCTTGACTGAGGCACTGACCCATCCTGATGATGGGTGATAAGGTATTCTCTGCTATCAATTGCTCCTAAAATCCACCCCCGCTCTGTGAGTAGAAATGGCCTTTCAAACTGTGTGCTAGGACCACAGGACAGTTGCCACCGAAAAGGTTTTCTTGCCTCTTCCCCAGTGCAAGCCTCATCATGCCCCTTAGGCATGTCGGCTGCCTTACTCACCAGCCAGGCCTTCCTATATTATACTTCTGAAGGGATTAGTTATAAATGGCTATTTAGGTGAAAACTCAAATTTGTGAAAGAAATAGGACAACCCTCAAGCTGACTTCCCAATTCAAAAGCTTCTTCTCATTTATGATGGAGCAGCAAGTCCAGCTTCTGTCCCCTTCCACCCGTGTCCAAGGAGAGTAGGAGGACACAAGGCAATGCCTGCCTGGGCATAGCTCCAAGCAGGTGGGCTAGAGCTCTGTTTCAGCACGGAATCAGACATCACAAATCTGTAACCAAGCTTTGCATTCCTAATGCATTAAGACAACTAGTGGTGGATTTACAGCTCCACCAAAACCAGGTGAAGTGTCTTTCTCACAGTCCTTTAAAACTGAAAAGACCAACTGCATACAAAATATTTAAAAGCAACAAGCCCCTGGGAGGAGGAAAGGGAAAGAAAACGCTTGCAATCCAGAAGCAGAGTCTGGAGCGAAACTGCCCGTGACAGCGGCCACTCCATTTATCACCAAAGGCAAGTGACAGTATTGGAAAAAGCAAGTTCTCCCTCCCTAATCCAGACCCAGAGAAACTGCCTGCTCAAGTACCAAACAAACTGTAAATACACACATGGGCATAGAGCTTTACTTGGCATTAGACAGCATGAACAAATTCACAGCCTCACTATTTTCCTCAAACTGACAGGAGGAGCAAGGTGGCTCCTCTTTTTTTCCAGGGATGCAAACTAGCCCACAGGCAAGGCTATATCAGAATCTGAGGAATCTGCAGTGTACTACGAGGCTGTGACGTTCACAGTCTGCCCGAGCAAACACACAGCGCGACAAGGCCATTAACTAATGGAAGAAGGGAAGCTCTAAACAAAAGCTCAGCAGACACTGAGGGCTCTGGCAGCAGTCTGGCCTTGGCTCTAGCACAATAATGAGGCTGCTCAGGGCAGGAAGGTATTGTAACATACATTTTTGCAGGACTAGAAGTAACCTGCTGACTTAAAGCAGAAATGTACTTCCCAAATAACAGGTTAAAAAAAATCTCCACTGCTGCCCCATCCACAAGACCTCCACAAGCAGCAGTCACATGCTGTGACAAAGGAGGAGGGGTTATGTCGTGCCCACTGCTGGAGCCTCAACATCTGCTGGAGGATGACTACTTTTCAGATGGCATCACTGCTGTGTGCAAGTCACCACAGGCATGCCCCTGCAAGGGACAGACAGCCGAACTTGGCCTCACTCACAGGCAGGTGCTCACTCGCTCCCATGACTTTCACTATCAAAGAGAGCTTCAAGGTGCCGCCGGCACTTACTGCACAAGTGACTCTTCCTGGCAAAGGCTGCAGAGATTCCCGCTGGAAGCATCCGCAGGCTCATTACCACATGAGAAGGAAGTGCGTGAGCTGCCAATTTCTAGTGAAACCTTTGCCCTCACTTGGCTGCTTTACCACCATGTGCCAGATGTTCAGGGAAATGAGCCCTAGCAAGCAAGAGCACTCCTCCTGATTCTCTAATGACGGGCAGAAAACCACCCTGGAATCAGCCTCGGTGCCAGGCTGTGATGGCTGTTTTGCATAACTGGTGTTTGTAAATTCCTGTTTCAGGAAGCACCCACCCTCAGCGCAACAGAGAAACCCTCAGCTTTTGACCATTATTTTAATAGAGAAGGGCACAATATGGCCAGACCTCCCTTCCCCTGTAACTCCTCTGGCACTCTGGGTATTCAGGGAGAGTTTCTGTCACTGAGAGACCCGGGGTGGTCTCACAGGCAGGGTGGATCACAACACATATGGGCAATCTGTCTTGGCAAAAAGAACAGTCCAGGAGAGAAGACAGTGTAACTGTTCTGTCCCCGAGTAACCCACCTCTGGGGAAGCACCACCAGCAGCCTTTGCATGAGAAGAGGGGAGCCTGGAAGCAGCAGCAGGCTCGTGCAGCAGTGACTGCAAGTCAGCACTGCCAGACCACAGATACACTAACAGCTCACATCTGTGACCCTTCTGCAATAACTGTGCAATAGCAGGCTGTGGGACTCCAACCCACTCCCTTTCCACTTGTACATTGAAGTATTGGGTCAGCATGCGACAATCCTCCCCACTGCTGAATGTGTTCACCTTTCCCCATCCCACGTTCCTTCTTCCTCATTTACTTGCAACAAGTGCAGTTATTTTCTCCTTCAGTTTATTCTAATGCTTGTTAAAGGACTGAAATCAGATAACCAGGATTTTAGTTGACCAGATTCACCCACCTTTCCCCTTATAGGCAGGTCTATACTCTCCAGTGATACAGTACTGCCCTAATTTGCTACCAGCCTCACGTTTTGAGTGCCAGCTCACCCAGAGCTCTGTGACAGAGACTACCTTTGTTCTGCTGCTAATGCAGTATGAATATTTAGCCAAACCTATCCTTTTTCTGGATTAATGTTTTCTTTCAAGTTTTTATTTGCTTCTAGATATTTATGGTTTAGAGCTAAATAAAAGGAATTGAGCTTTTACTTTTTCTTTGGTCCATATCCAGTGCTCCTCTTTCTGCATATAGTGTCTCCCAGGGCCCCAAGGCATCACACAGATCTCTGGAACACTGCTGTACCAGACTGTATGCAACACATCAAATCCTCTGCTTCACCATTCTGCTGCTGCCTCTGCGTCATACTGATTCTTTTGCCTTATAATATCTCCTGAAAATCCTCCTCTCCACAAAGTACTTACCCCTTCCTCAGTATGCAAGTACTGCCAAAAGACTAACGTAACACGGAGCAAATCCCTCTCAGCTGCAGGGAGAATAAGCTTATCTGACCACTGACCCCAGCAATAAATAGCCATTCGCCTTTCATTTACTCTTTCTCATATAAACTCCCTTTGATTTCACTTACTCAAGAGAGGACTAGGCGAGGATCCTAGTACCTGTCCCAGAATCTCTGGTGAAGCAGGTCCACGCAGCTCCAGGTCCAGTGTCTGAAGGAACTCAGCAAGTCTCAGCCCACCCGTGAAACTACCAGGGACACGTGCAGTTACCATCAACGTACAGGGGCAAAGGAAATATCAGAGGGCAGAGCTTGGCCTATTTTTTGAGGAATGCGTCTACTTCCACAGATGCCGTATTCTTTAGCAGGATGCGTCTATTTCCCATATCACCATTCTGAGGTCAGACTCCTGACCATAACCACGGGTTTGCAGCAGGGATGAAGCCTTGCAGAGGGACAGGCCTAACCTCACATAAGCAACCAGCAACAGCAGCGTACAGAGCTCCTAGGCCAAGCAAGTGCTCCAGATGAATCCAGGAAAGGAAGAAACCACCTTTTCTCCTGGAAAATCAGCTGACAGAGAAACAGAAACTCTCCACAGAGAGCACTGGCCAGGCATTTGTCATTTCAAACTTACCACACACTGATAAAAATACTAACACTCACTACCAGAACAAACAGACGCCTACGCCTTATTCCCGTAGCACTGTTCGTTCTCCATCGGGTCACTTCTAGCAAAGAGACTAGAAAAAGCAGCTGTGCTAGCCACCTGTTTCCAGCTAAAGCCAGTGACAGCAAGATCTCAGCCTCAAATAGAGAGATCAGACTAGAGAGGACAAGACAGATGTTTTCCGGTCACCTGGACCACTTCCTAAAGTATTCAATGAGCTGCCTCAGCAGCCTCAAAACAAGCAATGATTCCCTTCGGGAACTTGTGCAGAACAGGTAGGGTGTCAAAGGACTGAAAAATGGACAAAAGTAGTGCCTAGCCTTAAGAAGGCAAAAACGGGAGGAGAGTTGATTTATTATTTCAGTTCTCAGAATAGCAAGACTGACTATTTGCAACCACTTGAAAAAAAAAAAAAAACAAACACAAAGATGAGTAGCAGCCCAGGTGGATTTGTCAAGAGCAAATCATTACTGAAAAAAAAAAAAGTATTTCTTCATACAGGAAAAACGTATCATACAGGAGAAGCAAGACATGAACTGGAATTCAGTAAGGCTTCTGACATATCACTTTCACAAACATGCCAAAAAATGTTACTAATGATACTGCTGTGATACAAGTTTAGAAGTGGCCAAAAAACTATCCAGGAGGAGTTCTCAGTGGCCTCACTATAGAAATGGAAGTATGTTATTATTTTGGGGTCTGCCTAGGAACCAACTTTGTTTAGTGTTTTCTTTATCAACATGGATGATGGAGTAAGAAGTACGTCTATTAAATTGCAGAGGACATGAATCTGGAAAGAATGGCGGGTATGCTGGAAAGCTCTGTCAAAGGAATTTGGCAAACTGGAGAAGTGCTCTGGAAGAAAGAATTGGTAGGGGCAAGTGCATGGGGCTGCTCTCTGGCAGGAAGAGCCATCGACACAAGCACAGGATGTGGAGCTGGGGAGGTAGCTGCTCTTCAGTTCTTCCTGAGCCCTAGAGTCTTAAGGAACCAGACACTCACCTTAAGTCCCATGCCACTGTGGAAAAGGCAGACAAAGCAGTGGATGTGTAGAGAATGAGAATGGGGAGGCTAGTGAAGCAGCTGTTCGCTCCCCTCTATTTGCTGTACTGTGTACATTTTTGGGCGCTGCTCTTTAAGAAAAAGATGAATCAACTGCTGGCATTCAAAAGAGCAACAGGAATTAAGAGATCTGGAAAACATCACCTACAAGAACTGAGAAAAAAAAAAAAAAGAGTGTTTATTCCAAAGAAATGAAGTATAAGGAGCCAACCACAAGAGCGCTGAAGTAACATGCAACGCAAGAGGCTCAAGTTCTTTTTGCTCTTTGCCAAGCTGGGCACTGAAGCACTCAGTTAAGATGACTGCAATCGCTCTCCCTAATCTTCTAGCAAGTTTAAGCAACCTATTTGATGCATCTTTCCAGGAGTAGGGGATACCACATTAGAATCAAATGTAATTTGTTTTGAAGCAAACCAATCCACCCTTTGAACTTCAAGCGAAGCACTAGGAGTCCCTACCACTGCGTTCAGGTTGCAGGGCACCGACACTACCAGGGCTCTCCCTCACCCAGAATGAAGAACAAGACTGTGACACAAGCCAAAGAAAATTACTTTTGACTCAATTATTCATGTTACGAAAGCTCACTTGTGCTTGCCCAGAGGCTGACAGGTAACTTCATCCATCTGGTACCAGGAAAATAATTGCAAGCGTGAGACAAGAGCAAGGTATGAGCCCTTAAGGCCATCTATGTAACAACCATATACAATTATATTGTCAGACTGTTTCATTCTGTATACGGTGAGCTGCCAGCCTCCTCTCTCTGTCTCCAAACACATGATAAAACACCCCATCCTCTGAACATTAATCTGTTTGTCGGGTTATTTGTTGAAAAATCATTAAAGAACATTTGAAAGCAGATATATAAGATCTGTAAAACAAGTACTATTCCCAAATGGAGGGCATTTATTCTGGATTTCATGACAACAGATAAAGACAAACCATTCACTGAATGAGAAGACATTGATTACAACCTGATTCTATTTAGGATGGGTGTATTACAGAGAACAACCCTGACTAGTAAAAGGTCCAGAGTACTTCAGAAGGGCACTGATGCAACTGATTGGGACAAAATATGTACATGGGGAAAGCAGTGGATTCACCATTTCTGTGTGAAATGGTGAATTTAGAATGGTGAAATTAGACTTGATACTGTTCTTCTGGGTACTACTTTAGCCAAACACAAATCATGAATCTCAGTACAGCAATAAAAGAGCACAGGGAAGTCATATTAAATACATAGATTGCACCTTTTCAACAAGTTGTGCTGTTGTTATCTTGTCCTCCCCTCCTGTGCCATCACATCCTTATTCCCAAACTCCCATCTCTCCCCCTTGCCATTGCTCTTTTCCTTCCTCTGGTCTTAAATCCCATGAGTCCATAAAATCCATGCAAAAGTCGGTCCTTTAAAATAAATAAAAATTAAATTAATTGTTCATAGCATACACTAACATAACCTTGAATAGAAAGCCTCATCTGTAATGCCAGGTCAGGATACGGAGAGGAGGTGTCTTAGTGAAGCATATTTAACTAAAGCTGAAGTCCATGGAAGTAAAAATGCCTTCACTTAAATGCAGCAGGACACACAGAGGAACTCTTCTCGGACCAAAACATGGCAAATATGACTGTGATATCATGTCTGCCCACCGTTCCTAGCTAGGTAACCTTCACAAAGCCAGCTGACAGTGTTCTTACCACTTTTTCCTTGTAAACAATGTATTTCAGCCACTTGAAATCCTGCCATTTGAATCCCGCCAGAACAAAGAGGGAATCTTTCTCATACTGCTCCATTTTCTGGATTGCACCTTCAGGATATGTGATCCGGAGAGTTGTCTTGCCACCCACATCTTTTTCAAAGCCCTTCACAGGAGCCGAGTTCAGCCTGCAGGGCAACCAGAGAAGACACTGTCATGGATTCCCACTTAAACTCATGCGTGTTGATGATACAGCAATCACTGCTGGGCAAGAGCTCCCTGTTCACAGCTGTTACAGCAGCAAATGTTAACTCTTGCGGTTCTTCATCACATTTATGAAGCTTTATACCAAGTGGCACCAGTTCAATTAGAAGCTATTTAAATGTTTTCGTTGAATATAATACAAACCACTTCTGCACATCCACTCTTATGATTTAAATCGGACTGGAAACTTTGGGAAAGGAAACTGAAAAATACTGTCTTTGCAAATTTAGAGTTACAAACTAAGCATTAATATTTTCACATCACATCACTTCCAGGATATCTTTCTTGGATTCTGCAAAACTGTGCTAAAACAGAGGATACAACGCCATGGCAGTTTAAGTGGACTGAAACTGGTCTCACGCTCCAACCCCAGTCCAAGCTTATGCTGCTCAGCTTACCTGCAGTGACATTTTAGGCAACTCAGCAAGCTAATAATTTCCAAAAAAACAAAGGAACAATCTCCACCTGGTTTAATTCCCCAAACTGGCCCATCCAGAAGGCCAGCTGCCCTGCAACGCCAATGCGAAGGAAGAGGCTGGGCTGCGCAGCTGGGGTGAGGCTCAGCAGCACTGCAGTCTCGCTGACTCGGAGGAGTTTCTGCGGTGGAAGTGCAACACACTCTGAAAACAACCAAGCCGAGACACAGCTTTGCTCCTGGGCACATTGATTCCTAAGGGAATGCTATGTGTTTAGCTGTGCTTTTGTTAAAACACCCCTCAGGGACAAAGTTTTTTCCCTTCAAAAACAAACTGCTCTGGCGTTAACAGCAGTGATGACTTTCATGACATTAAAGTTATTCAAAACTTCTATTCACAGCTAGAAACCCAAAGCTGAGGAAATTTCAAGTAACTTGGAATACAAATCTTGCTGACATCAAACAGCAGCCCCTGATGGAACAGCATTGTCTGCTTGAATTATTGCAGCCTTCTTGACTTGGGGTAGTTCAATATACTGGAAAGTGCTTATGGACTGCAAATTTTGCTGTGTAGGAATGTTAATGAGGATCTGGATTTGTCTCTTTCAGCCCGGGTAAGCATTTTAGGTGGGAAACCTTTTAGTAGAAGAAAATCCCTGTATACAATCTGAAATTCTATTTGGAATTAAGGAGAATAAATCCCTATGTGTTTTTAGTAAAAATACTTAATCATTAGGAATAAAATATTAAAGGGAAAACAACTTAAGAATAAGCACCACCACAAGTTATACAGGGGATGAAGCCTTTTTTAGCAGTTTATAAACTCTTGCTTTATACCCTGACCGTGAGGTATCTAGACCTGACTGCCTGCAGAAACAGTGCTCCCAGGCAGCCTGATCCCTTGCTTTTATGGCTGTTGCTGATGGTGCACTCATACATAACTCATTTTTGCTGTGGGCATTATTTAAACTCCAAGGTGTTGTGTCTCTTTGGGGTAGATGACCCTACATAATGTAAAAGCATGTGGCTCTAAAGGTAACAGAGATAAATACAATGAAGTACTATGTAAAGAAAGCTAATTATAAATATTTTCAGCTCTCTTCTTGAAGTTGAGGGGAAGGTTAGTGTCTGCAGTCTTTTAAAATGTCAGTGTAGCTCTTTGGCAGGGTTTTCCCCACTTCCAGCTGCTGTCTTAGCTGTTTTGCCGCTTACCTTGTTAAAGCTCGCAAAACTTGGGACCCCTACTTCGTATCTAGACAGGAAACAAAACAAACCATTTCCCCAAGTAAAATGAACTCAGGTCTCCAGCAAAGGGCCAGAATGTGAGCTGCTGACAGAGTCACAGTGATGGAGTCCTGCTAATGAGCCAGCACTGTCAGCCCCACGGTCAGTGTCCCAGGGGCAGCGCAGGCAATGGAGCAGGAAGAGTTCTGGCAGCCGCAGCCTGTGTTCATGAAGGTGCATACTGCACAGCTTGAACTCTTTTTCAGGCACGAAGGACACGCTGGTGGTTATAAACACAGCTAAATCTTAGAAAATTTCAGTTAAGATGCCAGGCCTCCCCGTACAGTCCATGGATGGGCAGTTTTCTCTATAAGAAGTTTCAGAGTGTTTTTGTCTGTGTCCACCGATGACACAGGGAACTTAGATACTCTAACTCCTCACCTTGGCACCACGAAGACTCTCTCAAGTATCACTGAAGTATCATCATCAGGTGAATCCCTATCTCATTCTAACCAGGAATTTCTGATACACACTTGTTTTTCCCCGTCTGCAATCTATTCTAAGGAGGCATTTCAGAGCACTGATGACTGACTGCTGCAAGAAGCTCCTGCCAGGTAAACAGTGGGGCAACTGCGAATAGTGTCTGCACTGAAATCTGATAATATGCAGTTAAAGAAAAACAGTACCTAACTCGCTCCAAGCTGTTTTAGAACTGTTAAAACTGATCTGACCCTCTTCATCACAAGATCAAAATTTCTTGCTGCAATTAGCAATCCTCACATGGACACACATCAAGCATCAAAAAAATCCACATACTGCTGGATCACTCCTTCGTCCACAAATGTACAACATTTTTTCCCCTTAAAATTCACCTCCTAGGTCCCAAATTTGATCCTTCAAATGAGTTTGCAACCTATGAAAAAGGATGCTATGACACAAGGGTCTTACTCAGCTTCCATAGCAGTAAAGGAAGCAGTTGGATACATTTAAGAAGTCTGCTCTGATCTCCTCAGTCCCACATCCAAGAGCCTGGTTTCATTTAACCTTTAAAGTTGACTTTTCTCTCCCTTATCCATCCCACAAACAGCACAGGTGCTTAGTTGCCCTCTTATCCTCTCAGCTTGCAAACTGACTTAGATTTACTGACACGGAGAGAAATGGTTGAGCTTTTCATTTGGAAATTAAATAGTGGACTTTCTGATGTAAATCTTAGTGGGTGGCTTAGTCCAGATGGATTGACACTGTTCTCTTGCTACTTTTTGGACATTTTGAGTCCAAGAAGAGGCTACAGCTGAATTGTAATTCAGCTCAAATAACTGCAAGTCACCAGACTATGACAAGTAGTAAGAGCTCTTCAGCAGCAACTAATAGGGGGATGAACTAGGAGAAGGGCTGTAAAAGTTTTGTCCTCTTCTGAACAGTCATCCCTGTGTCCAGAGCACTGCCAGGGAAGCAGGGAACAGTTTACAGGAACAAAAGACTGAAAGGGATCTTCTTGGTCTTTTTGTCCAGAGTTAGAGGGTATTTATTACTCTGTGTATGTGCTATTCTTTCCTCATGTGCCCATTACTAGCAAATGGGAGAGAAAGGAGACCATGCTAAGTGATACCTTCTCTCTGCCTCAAATTCTTTCACTAATCCCTTTCTTTCTTCCATCTTAGCTAGGAATTTGCTATTTGCCACCACATCTCATGGTTGACTAAAGTTCAGAGATTATATCAGTTACATTCCCTGTAATATGAAATCAGTTATCTTAACAAAAAAAAAAATACCAGCTTAGACGATGTTAAACCAGTTTTTATAAACTTACACTGCTGTTTATTAAACTTCTTCTATTTAGCATCATAATATTTTGTTACTCATGATTCAGAACCTGCTGTAAAGCTCTGCATTTTTTTTCAGGTCAGACTAATGGGTCTGTAGCTCCCTAGAGCATGTCCCCCCTCCCTCCTACACACACTCTCTCTCTCACTCTCCATTAGTACAGGTATTATGTTTGTTAATCTCCAGTCACCCAGAACACCTCTCTGACTTGACAGATTTATTACTAAGAGTTATGACTAGACCTGTGATTTCACATATCAGCACGTTTTTCAAGCATTCTGAGATGGCGATGATCCAGGTCCTCTGTGAAAGCAAGAAGTCCTAATTTTGACTGTGGTTGTTTCCACTCCTACACCGCTCAGCTTCTGCTCCCTTATTCAACATCAGCATCCGCAGCAAAACAGAGGCAAAGCATTCACAGCTTCTAGGGCACACCTACAGGTGTTCAACCATTCCTGGGTCCTCACTCATGGAGGTTTACTGCTTCCCAAGACCCTATGCTGCACTGTTCTTAGTTCTTCCCATCCGAACTGTGAAGTGTGGTCCCAGGGAATGCTACACATGTATGACCAATAATACTTCCCTGAGCTACCTAGGAGATCTATCTGGGAGCAGATCTAACAGTATGTTCACCACCTTCACTGCCTAAGGGCATCACAAATGAAGCAGCTTTGAGAAAGGAGCTATGAAGAGAAGGTTCCAGTGGGATCATAGGAGAGAGCACATTCCCAAACAGCTGTGGAAAATGGAATGCTTGAGGAGTGCCTTTACCCTTTCATGTGATCCTAATTTATAAGAAACACCTATACGCTCTTTCTTTCTCCCCTCCGTATCAGTTAATATGCCCATACTAATAGAAACTGTCACTAGTGTAGGTTTAACCTTTGCCTGCATAGCACATGAATCAACTCAGAAACTGAATATAGGAAAACCGTGATGGTAAAGACTCACCTGACAACAACATCATAGTCATCAATTTTTAACCCCAATGACTTATTTGCAAGTACTCCACCATTTCCCACAATAATACATCGCCGGCAGCTGAGACTGTGGAAGAAACAGAGGAAAGAGGTGATTTTTGTAACATAATTTCAAACACACTAAGCTGCACATATTTAGTTTGCACCTATCTGAGAACTACAGGAAACTTTTTGGTATACTAAGGGGAGGACAGAGATAGGCTTGATCCCCAGCTCACCCCATCCCGCCTGGGCATTACACGTGATAAACTGCTTTCAACACCTTGCACCACGTGTGGCCTAATGAGATGAGCTGTCAGGGCAAGCAGCTCCTCTCCCCCCACACCCCTGGTATGATGGGCTTGAATCAAACCCATCTGTTTATTTAAACCTTCTCATTATTCATTTTGCACTGAAATAACAATAAACCAAAAGCTTAGTGAGGAAGTCTTCTCTCCAAGCAAATTTCTGAGTGCAGGCAGATCTTGCCAGGTTATCTGGGGTGCGCTCACCTTGCTGAGTGCAAAATTGCTGCAGTTATTACGAGACTTCAAGAGACAGAAAACCACAAAATGGATAGAAAAAGGACACCCCCACACTCCTGTCCATTAGGAAATGTATATGGAGACACAATGGGTGCGGAAGAGGAAGGAAAATAACCTTAATTAACGAAGAAATGGGAAAGAGAAGGAAGAGGACAGTTTCTCGTGGAACCGCGAGTCACGAGAACTCTGCAGCAGATGTTAAAAAGTGATTTCGTTTTGAAGACAGAGAGAGGACTTCTTTCCAGCCATCTAATCCCAAACGCAGCTGGCTCTTCTGGCAACATGCCTCCATCTCTCGTAGTTCACTGAAGTAATACGTGTCTGCAGAGCCTTTTTCGGAAAGGGTCCAAATCAATCAGTTGTTTGGAGCAGATCTCTGGGCTAGGCGGCCTTCCTAGTCCCAGGCACGGTCAACTGGTCTCTTCTAGGCTGTCCTCACTGTGATCAGTCTAAAGAGCCGGCGTGAGGAAAGCTCTACTTATGCTGGATTCATCTTTGCAAAGCAGGTCTGGAGCGTACTTAAAGACTAAGCTAAACCACCGAGGGTTACCCCGCTGACAGAGCCATTAGCTGGAGATATGCACAGAATTAACAGCACCAAGAAACACGCAGGAGCAGCTTCCCCAGCCCAGATGAAGCTTCACTGCAGATTCCAGCCTTTCCAAAAGAAAAACCTCCTTGAGGAGAAGCCCGTATCAGCCCAGGGCTTGTCCCCTAAGGGCTGAAGAAGGTGGATGTTTGTGATAATCAAATCACAATAGAGAACGAACTTCATAGGCAATGGCACAGGAAAAGAATACAGTTCCGGTGACAAGGAGAAAGCAGAGGCAAGATCTGGTTCAGGCAATATATTGTGTCAAGGATGGAAGGGAGTCAGCCCCAAATACACCCAACTGAGTGACAAAGATGGTAACAGGTTTGTCAAAACTTTTGAGGAGAAGGTGCTGCAAGTGGGAAAAAAGACACAGTTCTGATCTGGCCAAGTGACATTTCAGATGAGAATATGCTCTTTTGATGATTATGATAAGAAAGTTTGACCTCCTAAACAACAGACTATTACCCCGTACTCTTTGAGCCGTGACTTTTTTCTTAACTTTACATTTTGAAGAAGAATATCATGCTGAAATCCAAAGGCTGCAGGCTACAGACACTCCCCTCTATCCCTTTCCCACTTACTCTTAGGATGCTAGCTCTCACCAATTTTGAATACAGATATTTTTGTTTCAGCCTCAGGCCACTTTATCACATTCTTCTCTTTTCTGCTAAATTAAAGCACCATCTACTGTCAGCAGCCTCTTCCACATCTGCATGTGATCCACTTACTGACAAACCACCCAGCGTAAACATCTGCCTCTAGGTGGATAATCATTCCCGGGTCAGACTGGTGAGCATGAGCTACACATGAGATAAAAGAACCAGTTTCATCACCCAAAGCTGCTCCAGCAGCCCCTCTTCAGGGCCCTGTTCCCACATAGTACTTGTAGACTGATGAAAAACCATTCTTAATTTTCTCTTGACCATACAAACTGGAGCAAGCTCATCACATCTCTTAAAGTATGGCAGCTGTCCTAGACTTTGAGTCACATTTGCAGTACCTCTCTGAACCATTTTCAACTTCTCCCCAGATCTCCAAAGCACTGACTCTGGAAGACCAGCATGCGGAGCTAATGCTGCTCAAAGCAGGGTCCCTTTTACACTGAGATTTTATGTACATCATTCCAGTGCTCTTTTTATAGTAACTGGTTTGCAGAATATAATCTTGTACATGTGATCTGCATTGTCACCTCCGAGATGCCTGACTTTTGATTTGGCTCCAGTAAAGGATTGTTCAGAAAAGGGTCCTATGAAAAGGTCTAGGCTGTCCTGGCCCTCCTCACTCCTTCCTTCCCCAGTCTTTGGCTCTGGCACATTTTCCTAGTGTAATTTTACATTTCCTCTAGATTGCTTTTAACTTACTGCAAACACCTGCCAGCAGGATTACACTAGAAGTGTCACTAAAGGATTAGTTCTCAAGCCTGACAGTAACTTTTCAAAGCTGTGTGACATATTCCATTCCTAAAAAGGATATGGCTACAACAGTGTTGTGTAGAATAAGAATATAATGGACTAAGTCAAATAACTAATGCCTATCTATAAAAGGTTACCTTTATCAATCAAGCTTCTAGTTCATCTAAAAAATACATCCTCTGTGTGACAAGATTTAACTTTCACAAAACCCAAGATAACTGTCATCAGTTATGCTGCCCTCCTGCCTCTGTCTCAGACCTAACTTTCCAGGATTTTTCCTGCAAAACCAAACTGATCAACTTACAGCCTCCTCTTTGTCATCTCCTGTATTCCTCCAGAAATGGTATGACATTTGCTGTTCTATCCAGCATCCCAAGAAGGGATAAAAAGCAAACAGTAATAACAAAAAGAATTCTTTATTTATCTCTTTAAATACTCTTCAGTGCTTACTGATTATAAAAGACATCTAATTGTCATTTAACATCCTCACAGTTACTAATAAAAATACAAAAAGTACCTCATTGCTGCTGTAAAATGGGACAACATCATTCTATCTTTTCCCCCCAAAAATGAAACAAATACTTAACTGTGTGGTTCTGCCTTTACTCCTCATAACTGATAGGTTAATCACCTTCGCCCAGCTTCATGTCTGAACCACTCTTATACCCTTGTGGTCTTGACATATTTATAGGCATCCTCCTTTTTCCTTAAGTCAACAGGTAAGATTTTTCATCAGTAGCTTTTCGATGCTAAGGTCTAATCTTTGATCTTCTAGCAGCTTTTTCTTAAATTTCTTTCAAAAGTACTCTGCCCACTCTCATCACAAAGCTGGAGGTTCCTGTTGCATACTCAGAAGTATTCAGGTGCAGCTTGCTTTCTTCAGGTGCACATGAGGAAGATATGGTGAGTCTTGGGACTCTGACTGGGTTCTGCACATCAGATGTGTACATCAGGTCTGGGCAGCCAAGACTGTTTTGACCAAGACAGGCAGAAAGGTGAGCTGGCTTGGTCTCATCAGCTTTGGCAATCACACTGTGGGACAGTGAGAAGATTGCAGGGCTACCCTGATGGCACTGTGAAAGGGAAGCATTTGGCAGGAACATCAGGCACCTGACCTCACATCCCAACCAGAAGTTTGGACACTTGGCATCGGTGTAGCTGGGCTCCTTCACCGCCAGTGCTGACTGACGGTGCCTGAGCATGGGAAACTGCAATGTCACTGCTGGCTGCAGGCAAGCTTCTGGCTGAAGAAACACACGGTGCAAGCAGCATCAGTTACAGCTCAATTGTTTCTCCACAAAGAGGTGTGCAAACACCTTTTTGTTTGTTTACATGGTATGTCAAAGCTGTATTTCTCTTCCAGAAGAGCTCAAGGACTGTACACATCGGATGCAGCCCGGTTTCCAGGTTGCTACCAGGGTGGTATGAAGGAGGGTCATGGACTTTCCACACCAGACAGACTTTCCCTAAAGCCCTACGCTGGGAGCTGCCGCCAGATGTACAGTCTCTTGACACAGATGCTCAGAGTTCATCTACACCCACCAAAACTGAGTTTCACACAGATCTTCTTGAACAATATAGCACTGTAAACACATGTATGCATTGTAGCAATTGCTACTTCCTCTTCCTCTCTTATCAAAGCACTTAAGGGATTTGTCAGGGGAGAGAAACCACAAAGCTTTCCTTTACGCAACTTTGGAACTTAAGGCTTTGAGGAAAGATATACCAGAATAATTAAAAAATACATCTTTAGGGTAACTGGTGCTTAGGGAGGCTTAGCATATTCTGGTTTGATCTGGCTGCTGCTACTTAAACTGGTGCTATCAGCCTGAGCCAGAAGGACACACACATCTCCCCTCCTGCTCTACCAAATTCCTTCCTCACTTGTTAGTTCATATACTACATTAGTAAAGACTGTTAGTTATAAGATCAGACTCTCAGTTTTCTTTCATTACCACCTGGAGGCAATACAGAAAGGTCAGTCAGCTTTTTATATTTATGTCTTTTCATAGGAAGTTTACTGGTCATCACCACAGAGATTTAACCCCAAAATCCCCTGAAGTCCAGCCATCAGAAGAGCCATGGGACTAGAAACCAAACCCTGACTGATTTACAGAATGAGGGGCAGGCCACTGGAAGGAGCCACCAAAGCAAGCAGTGAAAATGTCAGTGGTATAAATGGGTCTGGAAAAGCTGACAGACGTCAAGAGAACTCTGAAGTGTCAAAGACGAGGCCCACCAACATCTGCGCTAGAGAGAAAGCCACGCCAGCTCTGAAGGAAGAGGACACTGATTCTAGAGAAAGTCCCCTGGATCTCCAATCTTTTCCAGAAAAGCTCAGAGCTGAGTTGCATCTACCCTCACAAACAGTTTTACCCACCTCCTGCCCTAGAGCAGAAGCAGGTTACTATAAGCAGTTCAACACAAAGGGGCCATAATAAGGAGTCATGAAGAAAACTACACGCTTACACTGTGTTACAGGCGTGGACTATAGCATTTGTTCACATGCCCTCCAGCTGTTACTAGTTATTACTCTGCTCACAACAGAGGGATTAGTTGGGAGTGAGTTGGCAAAGCTGCTTTGGGATGATGAAAGGTGTACGCACACCCGGAAGGATTGAGTTTGCCTCATTTCAGCACCATGTCGGTACATTGTGTGAGGAAAGGTGCATCAGGATGCCCTTTTGACAAAGGGATAATCAAACAAAAGTTCATTTCCAGGGCTTATGGGAGGCAAGTGAAGGTAACATCTCAAGGGACAGCTTTGTGAAGGAGAACAGAAATGAAGAAGTTTGGGTGGGGACAAGACCAAAGGCTTGGTGCAGATCCCCCACCACACAATTCTAATCCCTTCTTTCCTTCCTCTCTCTCACGGACTGCTCTGACCTCACCTCTCCCGCGCCTCCCACCCTTCCCCTGGGAAAGCTGCGTTCAGCATGTGGTTACATGAACACTTGCTTCAATGGGCTCGGCAGCACTCGCCCTCTCCACCCATCCCCAGCCTCTGCCTCTCGTGCTGCCGTCACAGCGCTGTGACAATGCAGCTCTTGAGCGAGAGGGGAGCTCTGCAAATGAGGTCACTGGAATGACCCAGGTTATGAGAAAAACTTTTAAACTGGAATCAGTTCTGTGACCCACTTTAAAGTCCCTCTTGAAACAATAGCACCAGCACAAGGAGAAGGCAGGGAGCTACAGGCTGAGAGCAGGCAGCAGCAAATATCTTTCCATCTCTTCTGGAATATAGGCTGGCTTTGCCAACAGACAAAATCTTGGTGTAACTCCATCTTGAAGAGAAGGTGAACCTGGAGCTTTCTTCCTACTGCTACAATCACCCCACTAGCCTTCTGAGAGCATACAAGGGGAAGGGTTCAGAAGATGTCCTAAGTCTGACCCCTTGTACCTCACAGACTTCAGCTGTGACTCTTATCTAACTCTTTCACAATAACGCATTTTTTTCAGCCCTTAGCCATAGAATCATAGAATGGTTTGGGTTGGAAGGGACCTTTAAAGGTCCCTTAAGTCAGGCTTGCTCCAGTTGTTCCAAGGTGGTGAGCAAAGGGGAGAGGTCTGGACTTCCTCCTTGACCAGTGAAGGGAAGGGAATGAGCTGAACATCAAGGCCCTGCTCCCACAACACTGGGGCTGCCACAGAGAGGAACCATTGGGTTCTGCTTTGAGACTGAGGCAAGATGAGAAAGTACCTAAACTTCCCTCATCAGTCTGCTCTATCAGCTCTTCTGGAAGCCAAAGTGGCAGATACCCACTGCTGACAGCACCACAATTCATTGAAGATCACAGCTGAAGAACATGCTGGGAAGCATACCCAAACCTTCATCTATGCCCTACTCACCAAGCAGGTTTCCAACAGCAGCACTGAGGAAGCCTTAACACCTCCTACAGTACCCAAGCTCTCTCTTGTAATTACCCCTCTGTTGCAACTCCATCCACCTACTGCTTTAGGCTGTCCCTTTGCAGCTTGCTTTCCCAAGCCTTTCTTGTCGCTTTCTCCCACACCAGCTTAAATTTTTATTTTTCCTTTCTAAGACCTGCTCACTTGGAAGGGCTATAGGAGGTATCTGACTGTGAGGCATATGTACTACAGAACCAACATCTACTACTTTGCATTTATCACAAGAATTTCTAAGAAAACAGTATTTTCCCAAGATATATGGGTGTTAATAAGCATACACACCACCAAATCTTAATATTCCAATACTATAGAAATACCTTTCTAGCCTGTTCCTTAAGCCTTGTTCATACTTGATATCTCAGGGACTTCACATATACTCACTCACCTTTTACAAAGGCCTGAGTGTTAGGTCTTACCTGTCTCTGCACCAAAACCATTACAAAGAATGCAAAACCAAAGCGAGCAGCTCATGCTAGAGTGGCTATGTTTTACAACCTCCTGAGAAATTACTTTAAAAGAAAACAACAAAACACATTCTATTACTCAAAAAATAGGTGAGCAGCAAGGGTCACAATTACATTAACCTTTACTGCATGAATCTTCCACCTGCCCTCTATCATTAACACTAATTTCCCATGAGCAACCTTCTGAAAGAGTCTATATGTGGATTTTTTAACAGATTAAAATCTTAATTCTCCAACCACAGCTAAGACAAACCCCAGATGGGTGAGACTCAGTTGTGTGCAAAATCTCTAAGAAGGTCATTTGTAAAATGATTTTGCCTTCTGGACATAATTTCTCAAATTAATCCAAACTCTGGAGGCTAACCCTATCCGACATTGCTGTGAGGCAAGGCAAACTTCAAAGCAACTTAAATTAGCACACGGATTGCAAAAAAAACTAAGAATAAACTTTCACATAGAGAGTAACTCCCAATTCTAACTACAGCAGGCAAGGTCTACAACCAGCATGAGAGATGTGGAGACCTACAAAAAGGTTGGAAAAGCTTATGAACTTTGTCATGGAAAAGTGGGCAGAAGGGGAGCTGGGAAAGGAAACAAAACCAATGTATTTAGAAGACAGGAACTGTGTTGTTAGCCTGGGTTCAAGGAAGTACCACTGCTTGGAAAGGAGTAGTACCAGGACTTTGAAAAGAGATCATGTCCCAGTAAAAACCTTTGGCAGCCTCTGAAAAAACTATCTCTAATCTGGGAGGTGGCACTAAATCAAAACCGCAGGGCAAAGGGAAGGGATGACAGAAAAGCAAGGATAGGAAAGACTAAATGACTATCATTGGGAAGCTGATCGTAAACACACCAGTGAGTTTCAGAAGCAAGCTCTACAATAGGATGGAAGAATCAAAGGGGCTCATTCTAAAGGCATGAATTCAAACACCACAGGACCCAAGAGAACTGCTATCTCATCCTGGCACAGGTTTGGCCAACACCATCACACCCTTCTGCTTTAAGAGTGAGGTATTAGTGAAACACTGTTAAAACAAGCCAGTCCCTTCCTTCCTTCTAAGAGCTTCTTGTGATCCTGTTGCTTTGTCGGAAAGGCTGAAAAAGAATAATGTATTTATTGAAAACTTGCTATTTACTTATTTGAAAAAGGGGCAAGACGGTGTATTGTGACACCATATGAAACAAAAGATTAGTCAAAAGGTAAATGCCTCTTTCTACTAATGTTTGACTTAACAGAGGTCTCAAGAGTTTACAGATTTACTGGAAAGAGGGCTCCGTTTCCAGCTCCTGAACTACCTCCAAAGCACAGCCAAATTTGTTGGCAATAACTTCTGGCAAAAATATCTAGCAAAATTTATTTAGGACATGTGGATAATAATCACTTCTGCTCCTTCTATTCTAAAAGGTCTCTTCTTACCTGTCAAGAGCTGGAGTTAGGCGGTAATCTTTGGTTGCTGACAGGATGGCTTTGATCAGATTATCTGGGGAGAAAGGAAGACGACATTAGGAACAAGTTCTCAACTCCAATGGAAATGAAAAACAAAGTGATATGAAGCATATGAAGCAGTTACTTGGAGCAACTGAAATATGGTTCACATTAGGAATAACCACTTTAACTTGCATATTCCTATTTTCTCTGGACAATGACCTCCACACACTGACTGCAAAGACATGTCATGTGCCAAATTCTGATGCAGTGTGCAAATGCCTTGCACAGAGAGAGTAACAGGGAACAAAAAGTACAGTTTAAAGCAGTGGTTTCACACCCACTTCCCAGAGACTGCAGTTTCACAAACACTTCAGCCATGAAAAAGCCAACACCACTGTCAATGCCTGCTTTCAGATAAGCTTTTAGGCAGCTGGGTGGCGATGCAGCAACATCCCCAGGTTAAAACTGTTTGGTGGTTTTTTTTTCTTCCTGGATTACTTTTGGTTTAGGTTCAGTTCCTCAGTCTGGCTTTCTTCATGGCAGAATCTAATTAAATCATCACAGCTGCTTAAAGAAATGTCCATGGATCCACAGCCTACACTGATACCCAGTGAACACTGCAGCAACCAGATGGTATAAGTTATGCAAGCGTAGACACACACACACAAATTAAATGTATTAAATTGTACAAGCACAATGATTACACATAAATAATTCTATAAACTATAGAAATTTTTGAGTCTGCTTCCTTCTGCTTCCTTTTGTCCTTTGTCCCTGATTTTTTCACCATTTTCCCCCATAAAGGTCCAAACTCCTTCACCATGACCTGCCCAGGGCCAAGAGGCAGCAGCGCTTTGGCTAGTCAGGATTTACAAATGCACCAGTAACTTCAGAATGGCTGTACTGAGCCTAACAAAAAGTCCATCTGTCTCCAAATCCTAACTCTAACTGTAGCCTTAAACTGATGTCTAAGAGGAGAATGAGAACAAAACAATCACACATCATACTTCCCTGAAACACTCTTCTACTCATCTTCATGTGTCAGGTATAGCTTCTATGTACCTGGCAACCTTTAGTGATTCCTCTTGCACAAGCTCATATTCCTCCTGAAGCCATAGGAACTTTCAATTGCTTCCCTTTTCTGATTTTGGATAAGGCTTCTCCGAGCTTTATTTATACTGGATGGTGAACAATCGGTCCTTTTCCACCTTCCCTTAAATGTATTGGTCAACTAGTTAGTAAGTTCTTAGGAAACAACCTGTCAAAAGGAACATATAAGTCTCCTTTCTAGACAAGCAATTAAAAATTACATAGGAATATTAAGAAGACTGATGTCAAGTGATTGTGGACAGTGAACTTAAGTACTTTTCCTGATAGACACTACTTACTGCAATCAGCACAGTTAGGGGGGTCCCTTTCAAATAAATAGTTCTGTTCTTATTTACTGTATCACTCTGCAGAAACTACAGGATGAGGTGGTGAGATGAACACACAAGCTCAAGGCATCCCATTTGCCAAACAGCTTTGAACCTGACAACAAACTGGCCAGACACAAGGCAGACAAACAATGGTGATAAACAGAAAACTCTTGTCAGTTACTCGTAAATTTGGGGAAGTTTTGGACATGGCATTACTGACAGCCCCTGAAAACCATTACAAATTAGGAACTGTGATTACTTTGAGAAGATCATATTTTGGAGTGGAGTAAGGAAAGAGGCAATTTGTAGGGTAAAAGCAACTTACTTTGCTAACAAAATAGTGGTTTTGTTTAGTTTTCCTTCATCTGAAGAATTTCTTCTGACGCATTGGCAGCAGGCTCCCTCTCCAACAGGAATGCTATTCCCCTAAGTCTGCTGCAACAGCAGTTAGGTTGTTGTGACCTCTAATGGCACCATGCCACAGTCCTCTCCTTGGCCTGTCTCATATGTTGACTTTTACTGGACAGTATACGCTATTGTGGTTGTTTTCCCACACTCTCAAAAAGAGATCAAAGGATTGCATGTCAAGGGCTGCAACCTCCCATCTACCGAGCCTTTCGTATGCCAGGTTTGCTCTACCACCCACAAGTTAACATGTTATACTATATTAAAAAGCATATTTAAAGGAATACAACTGACTATTGCACTCAAAAATTCTGTTTCTCATCTTGCCAGCTAATTAGCAATGCCTTCAAAGTCAATGCTAAGGGATGAAATACAACTACTTAAGGGCTGGTTATGGCAGCGCTCGGGATGGTGATGCTCCCCCTTTCCATCATCCAGAGAGAGAACACAAACAAAAAAAAAAACAATATAGGACATTCAGTACAGATTATGAATGGCCAAATGGGAGATACCTCTTCAGCAGCCCCCACAGTCCAACAACACACGGCATCCAGGAGGTTTGGAAGTTGCACAACTCACTGTGTTATCATTCAAAACTGCTGAAGGAAGCTCAATAAAAGACAAAGTACTTCACTGCCAAGTGCTGACTCACAGCAGGAATGAAGGTGGCACAGATGCCCTCAGTGCCAGCTTGCCTAGCCTAGCATCCTCATCGGAAGCCAGAAGCAGGAGCCAGAAGCACTAACAGGAACGCCTAATGGTCTGGACAGAGGAGAGGCACTAGATCTTTTTGATTGAGCTGTAACTCTAGTAAAAGATGGACACTACACTGCTGCTGAGGTGGATACTTGCATTTGGCACCTTGCTCACTGGCAGCAAGATAGAAGGACAAGACCTCTTTCAGAAAAAGCTTTGGCATCTTCCTGAGGCAAGGTTAGAAGGATCAGCAGATGCTGCTGTGGCTGATCTGCAACATTCCACAAGACAATGAAGATGCCTACAATAGGGAACCATCGGCAGGATCTTTTACCACAGCAACTTACGCTAAACCATTACCTGATTTAGTAGCAAATCTGATCTGCAGCAGACCTGGTACACTGCATCTCAAGCCACCAAACCCCTCTGCTGGGGTGGGACAGCAGTGGGAACAGATGGCACCCAGGGCAGCGAGTTTCTCTGGGGTAGGCATATTCTTAAGGAAGAGAGATAGAGCCCATGACCGGGACCTACTTGCACGGAACACAGCAAAGAACAAAGAACAGAGCAACCCCAGATCGGTGTTTCAGGGGAGCACATTTTGTTCCTGATAACTGTCAGCTTTTCTCCATTCATCTATCCATTTATTTTCTGTTTTTTTTTTAAAGGCACAAGCTGCATATGGCCCTTGCTTTAACATGAATTCATACTTAAAAGAAAGATCGTTTTATTAGGGCAACAGCTATATAAACAATTTGGTTTTATTGTTTTTTTTTTTGCAGGTGGTTTCCCAGGTTGTGAAGAAACCATGGCACAGATGCAGACACAATGCTAGCCCAGGCACTACTTCTCTCTTGCTTGGCAACTGAGAAGAACAGACACAGTGGTGGGTGTGCTCTGCTTTGTACACCCGTGTACCAAGGAGGGGCTAGGAGGGGCCTATGTATACATGTTCTGAGTACTGCAAAGGAAAAAATCCTTCCTGTTACAAGCAATAGGTATGTGTGCACTAACCACCTGCTTCCAAGAGCCCAGGCACACAGCCAGCTCAGGTGTAACAGAATTCATTAGCTCAGACACATCCCCATTCAAACAGGTCTCTTATTCTTTCAGGGCCATTTCTGGTCTGGAAAAGTTTCAGCTACTTCTATTCAACGCAGAACCCCACCAAATCAGCCCAGCAGACATGTCTCAGCACCATACGCCCAGAAACATGAACTGTGGTGAGCACGGCACAGAGACCTGCAGGGCTCCATGTAAGGTCAGCTCAGACCAAGCAGAATTTATTACCTGCCATTCACTGCTGGCACAAAGGCAGCTCCCACAGCCCCAGCAGCTCTATGTCATGGCAACCCTGGACAAGGAGAGCTGGCAGTGCTGTACCATGGCTACTTCACACTCTCCTTGGAATCCTTCAGACACACAGAGCAGGCAGGAACAGAACAGCTCAGGCAAAACCATGCACTTCTTCCTTGTCACTCTCCTCTCCTAACCAGTACAGAAAAAAAGGCGAATTCATCTTTGAAAAGCATTTAATCTTTGGCCTCTTCTCAGCTGCCAAAGAAGCAGCCCAGCAGGTGCTGATTAGCTTGATGCTTTGTGAAATACAAACTTCCCAATGAATTCAAACACCAAACTTGTCTCATGCAGATCATCCAACAGCCTTTCAGTGGCCAGTTTCAGTAACTGCTTGAAGGCTGAGTAAACCCAACAGCAATATGTCTTCCTGTTTACTGTTCCTCCTCCATCCTCGTGAGATTCAAGGTAGATGCGACCAATAGTAAATCCTTCCCCTGGTCTGTAATTAAGCGCTGATGTTTAAATGGCAGTGGCGATGCCATGATCCTTAGGGCTACAGACATTAGGTGTCCTGGGAGCAGAACACATCTCAGCATCAGCTCACTATCAGCCTGTGAGTTGTGTTAGCTCTAATAGCTCATCTCAGAAAGAGAAAATGTAATGCCGTGGTTCTGCTTGCCTGAAACCACCCATACAGTAGGCATACAAACATAGCGTACATACATAGGTTACATATAGGGAGGAACATAGGTGCTGTTTAGTTCCAGTTGAAGTATTAGGCAAGTGAACTTACTCCAACAGTGAAAGTGTGGCTTTTATACAGCTCCTTCAAGTCAAAGGCTATAAGGTGATACATATACACATATATAGAAACATACATGCATATTCCTGAATTCACCCTCTCAGGTCTTCCACTTTTTTCTTCATTTTTTTCTTGTCATGAAGAATTTAGATTATTGGGGAGAGTGGGAGATTATTTAAACCATTCATTATCAACCACTGTGCACACAGTATTACTATACAAACAAAGTAAGAAGCCTCTGCACATTTTCCTCCCATCTAGAGGAGGAGTTGACTACATTTATCTAAGAATCCTGAGTTATCATGACATATTCTAGCAGCTTTGCCTTATAACATCAGGAGATTCAAAAGCAGCTCAGGACTGCATGATTTCTCTGAACATAAGTACATCTTGACTTCAGGTTGACCCTGAAATTTTCAGGCATTTGGAAAAAATAAAAGTAAATAGTTAGAAATTAGGCAGGCAGTGACCACACAGTGAGAACCAGCCTAAGTCTCAATTCTATCCTTTTTCTCTGTTATTTATGTGGAAGAGTGGAGATCTTCACTGTAAATGTCAACAACACTTAATATTGTTTCTAATGCATAAGCTTCTTGCTTGTATCATCAAAAAAGATGGAGACTTTTCCACTCCACAGGGCTTACTGCAGGCATCTTACAGGGTCTACTTCTGCCTGCCTCCAAAGTAGGCAAATTGGGTTGTTTATGCACTCTCAGATAGCCGAGAGCAGAGGCTGTAATTTTTCAAGCTGTCCATACCAGCCACCTTCCTCAAAAATCAGCAAGTCTATGTGCCCTTACTGCCAGCAGTTAGTATTTGAATACCATGCATTAGGGTCAGGGAACAGTGTCTGCTGCAGTTCTTTGTGTTTGCCCTGTGAGCCATGGTCCACACCCACCTCCACAGCTGGTCACCCAGATGCCACACCTCCAGCCAGCACTTCCACAGGGCACTGGGCATCAGCATCAGCTTTTGGTAATATGCTGGCTAGAGTTAGGTTGATAGACGTTCCTGAAGCATGCCCATCTCCTCTGCATATGGGTCACCGTCCCACAATAACAGAATGCCATGTATGTGTCAGCTTTGTGGGAAGAGTAACCTAAACACTATCAATGCTATGGATTAAGCACATCACAATATTTACAAACAACTGTAAGCACAAACCCAGTGCATAAATTTTTTTTACACTACTCAAAAGTTTCACTTTGTATGAAGTCCCTTCTTCAGCATTTTTTTCCCTTAAAGTCTTGCTCTATACAGGACCAGTGATCTTTTACAGAGGGATTTGCCACCCTGGTGCCCAGCACGAGGCCACAAACCCAAGTCCCACCACATATTATGTCCTCCAAGTCTCTCCCAGAAACACCATGTCCAGCTGTAGACAGACAACATTATTTCTTTTTTTAGTGAAGCTGGGAATGCAGTGAGCCCAACAGGTATCAAAATGAGTCTGAAATTTCCTGCACCACTTCTTTTTACTATTGATCAGCTAACTTTATGAGGTCTGTGCAGGAGAAAGCGGCTACAAAGACTTACAGAACTCAGAAGCAAATTGTAAACACATGAACTGGCTCTCAAAGACAGTTAACTACAAACTGCAGGACTCTGTCCCCAAATCACATCTTGCGTGTGATGAGAATGGTTTCCTGAGGTCATTAGCTGTAACAGATTTAGGTGGTTTACTTGAGGTACACCTTACTAACAACAGCACTTGGAACTGCCACTACTTCCAATATCCCAATACTTCCATCGATGATTTTTAATGGTATTAAGACAACATGCCTATAGTGTTGCACAGATATAAAACACAAAACAAAAGAAAAAAAAAAAGAAAGACTGAAGACAATTTTAGGAAAACTTGGCATGCATTAACTGTAAGTTCCAGAAAGCCCTTAAGGCCCTTTTTTATGACAAGATATAAATAAAATACATAACATTTAGACTCTTGATTTACATCGTAGTTTTAGAGCCTTCAGGGATGTTTTTTTTCCAGACTTTTCTTCACAACCAAGGTTGTTTTTTCAGAATACAAGTTTAGTTCCCAACATAATCCCAGGGCTTGGAAAGTTGGAACATTATTTTAAAAAACAATTACGCCAAAAAATGGGCAAAATTTTGTAATAACCATGCATGAACCATTTTGACCCAAAGTCAAGTCTGATGCACAGAAAGCAATAAAGCCTGTAGAAACAGGCTAATTCATGACAAATGAAAATGGACCTTGAAAGATTCACAATGCGCTGCCCAAAGACAAGCGGAAAAATAAATACAGTTGTTATAGAGGCTGTTCTTCCCTTTGTTGCTGCATTTTTGATTCTCCTTCACAGGTGGCCAGGCAATGCTTTCGCAGACAAAAAAACTCAATAACTACTGCAGTGATTTCTAGTTCTCCTGACCCTTGCAGAAGTGTTAAAATGTGGCACTTCAAAACACAACAGCCAAAGGAGACCTGCTCTTCCCTCTAGGAGGTAAGACATAGGGATGATATCCGTATCTCAACTGCACTTCAGCAGTTCTGGGAAGAACTCTAATGTGGAATCACCCAATTAACTGCAAACTTGGGGTCTGCGATCTTCCTGGGGCACTTCTCCCTTGTCAGCAGGTTGGGAGAAAGACCATTCTTTAAGGACATTCAACAGCAGAGCGTTAATTTTGATTGACGTAAGGGACTGCACTGGAGGGTTGTACTTTCAGTGACAGAGCTCAGGAGTGAGAGTTGATTTAACTTCAAAATTCACACTGTAACTTCCCTTTAGAGGCTTTATCCAACAATGAAAAGCTGATCACCTACCTCTTCTGAAACTTTTACATTTTTTTCCCTTCAAACCTCTCATTCAATTTCTTGAGGCTGTAAAATCAACCAGATTCCCTGGGGAAACAGCAATGTTTTTATAGCTATATTCCCATGTGATAACAGCAACTATTACCAATTTTGGTCAAATGTAAAATTCTAATTGAAACTAGTTCAGAAATATGCCTCAAACTCAAGAAACAACAATTTTGTGTTCATACCTACTCTGAACAGAACTAACAGCTATACATGCTTGTGCTTCTTGCTTATTTGTTAAGGAAGAACACACGAGGAACACAACAATGCTCACTGTTAGAAAATTATCTGTACAACAGAGCGCAGCTACCAAAATAAAGACAAGGTTGGAGAATTAAAGAAGAAAAGAGACATATCATTATCAAGCAGACCCAGTCAAAAATAGGGAAGGTGTTTGCATGTGGTACTCCAGCCTCCATAACAAGCTGGAACAGTGGGTTGGAAAAGACCTACTTTTCTGACAGTTTTTCTTTGGGTCAGCTGTAAATCTCAACTGTGATGTCCAAGTGATTATGTTTTCTCAGAGATAAAGAAAGAAAAGATGCCAAGAAAGCTGATATGGAAGAAAAAGCTGTGCAAGACAAGAATATGCATGAAAAGAGAAGATATGTTCTCCCAATAACATTTTGATATGCCAGCTTTTGCACACCCAAAAACTCAACATTTTCACTGAAGATGAATGACCTTTCCCCCATGAGACTAATGAAACCACTGCCAAGCAGAACTGAACCAGGGTTCTTCCGAGAAGCACTAACATGAAAGAAAACATCCAAATAAAACTGAGTACTAGAACAATTAACCATTGCACAATATATCTTTGCTCTGGGCAAAGACTTGATTTCTTTGTCACCAAATGTGTCACCAATTCCAGATGCTCCTCTAGTATCAGATGAAAATACATTCTCCTGGACAGTTTTACATACTACATTTGATAAAAGTGTAGCACTTCAAACACGTTCTTAATATTCTGTTATCACCATGGGGAAGAAATTGCTTTCTAGATTCCTGGTGGGAGGCAAATTCTGAGATGGTGACAAGACAGTCACTCCCTAAGAAATAAATAGCACCTTCAAAGACAAACTGATTCAGGGACAACAAAGCAGCCCCTCTGCTTAAAACAATCTAGCAAGAAGAAAGGTGGAAGTGAAGACCTACAATTACTGCTAAGCAATGACAAAATTACTGACTAAATGTATGGAAGAGTTATTACATGGATCATGTTTGTTTAGCTTTTTAGTGCATGCCGTGCCATACGTTTTCGGTTAAGTTCTGAAAAACTGCAGCAACTCTCTCATCCTCATTACACAGAGAGGATGCCAAATACTAGCCACTCTTTCTTATGAAAGCCTTTTATACTCTTTGAGCCATGTGTACTGAGAAATTCTATTAATAGTCAGGTATTTCTCCAGTCTCGTCTGTTGCCCTTCTCCAAATAACTCTTACCTTTTGCTTTAGCTACAGAGGTAAACTTGGGGAGAAAGCTCTCTGGGATTAATAACCTCACTAACACTATAAACAATTTTTCCACTGCTTATTCACTGACTAATTTAACCCTGAAAGCAGTGCACATATGAGAGGACCTCTGCAACGATACGGACAGCATATGTGTATTCATACCTTCATAAGTTACACTGATGGAGGCAGTGCTAGAAAAGGGTGCAAATACAAAAGAAGAAATTTCAGTTTCAGTAAAAAAAAACTTCCATGTAACTCGTTTAAGAGCCTGAGATTGCTGCAGTCTCCTTGCTCTTCACTGAAAAAGCTGCAAGAAGCAGGCTTGGTGGCTGATGGGAAAGAAGAATTCCTACAAGCAAACTAGACCCTCACAAATGATGAAACGTGGGAGGCACTCCAACATCCCAGTTAATGCCAAAACAATAGCCTGGCACACAGGAGAGTGCTCAGCAGCCTGAGCTGTCTCCCATAGGACATCTTGACATTTGTAGCTTTTAGAGTTCCAGCTTCTTGTTACAGTGTGATCTTCTCAAAAACTCTTAAAATTGACTAATTTCATTGTGTTCCTGAATGATGTCCCTTGCTTTGCTATATACCCATCATATGCGCATGGGCTCACACTGTCCTACATGAGTTCATGCTAAAGTGTTCACACAGTCCCTGATGCTTTTCACCGGGGCCAACAAATATCCTCCTCTCTAATTCTCACACATTCATAAGGTCACAGGCTAATACAGGGCAGGGACCTTTCTTGACAGGAAGCCTGGATATAGCCATGCTCTTTTAGAGGGGAGCTGGGAGTTAACCTGCTTGAACAATGAGCTCAACTGCCTTCAGGACCAGAGGATCACCACTTTACTTATTAATGGAGGTGGAACCATCATTTCCAAGCACGCACAGTGGCACACCCTGTTTCTAGATTCTGTCAAGTCACATAGTAGGAGAGAACAAAGTTCAATATGACACTAACAGTTTCATTTTTTAAAGTAAATGCAGTCAAATATGACACTGGCCTGGTTGACAACATGGTCTTTCTTCATCGTTTAGAATATCTTGACTAAGGTTCTGAAAGATAACCTCATACGTTCATAGCCAGCTGCAGAAGTCACTGGGTGAAACCTAGAGCTACAAAAGGCCAAACAAAATACTTGTAATGATGCTCTGTGGTGTCAAAATGTTATACGCTCGTGCCTTTTCAGAAATAGACCTATCTATTGCTTTCCCTCTTCTCTGCACACAGAGAAAGCAAGAGTTCCCACAAGAGGCTACAGGCATCTGTGATGAATGCAATGACACCTTCAATCTGCTCTATCAGCTCCAATGCTTCTGACAGTTCTCAGGACCACTTTGTCCCAGGCCACTAGGAACTGGAATCAAGTAATTAGGATCAAGACTTGGTCCAAATCCTTGGTGAACGAGGCAGAGTCAACAAGTACAACATGTACTAAAACCCTCTGCCTACTTAAGACAGTTTAAGATAAAGGTACAACCACTCCTCATAAACTCCTCTTCATCTGTTTCTAATATCTCGTATAAGGACACTCAGGGACAACTATTCAAAAAGAGTTTGCATAAGACTTCCTACCATGTGTCTCATCGCAAAAAGTCCTGATCATAAAGCAGCAGGGTCACCACCTGCTTACTCCTGTGCTCCTGTCATTTAGCAGACAAGTAATCACTAAGGTGGTTAATTAGTGATAGCAGTGTTTTCCAATCTGACATGAGATTTGTATTAGTCCTACTGCAATAGTTCATTTCAGAACCAGCATCATTCAGGGGCAAGTCTAAAAACTTTCATATTCAGAACCGTATTTACCTTGAGGGCTTCTGCACGCAAATGTTCTTGGAGAGAGTGGAGCACTCTGGTCACAAAACCCCCTTGCATGGGCTAATGGCCAAATCAGAAAATGACCAACAGAGAAAAGGAGCAAGCATTCTTTCACAAAGAAACACTGTTAAGTTTTCTGTGTTATACTGAGTACTTTTTAGCATCTGGAGATGGAAGAATTGTCTTTACAATCAGATTCTTTTTGAAGAAAATGAAGATCCTCGATGAACTGTGTCAAAATGATCAGCATACTGCCTTCGCCTTGATATGATCACCTTTTAAGGGTGGTAGTCCTGCCCTGAAAATTTCTGAGCCTCTTTCACATGTAATTTATACAGACGTGTTACTCCAAACAAGTGCAGCTCAGTAGACAATGCTCCTCAAAAGCTGCTTTCCTCTAAAGATTGCAAGAACAAGTCTTGGAATTGTTCTTTCTCAGACCAGTAAATACTAAGTGATGGATGAAAGAGGACTTCTTTCAGTTTTTTTTTTTCAGAGACAAAGCAAAGAAAAACTCAGCTAAAGGTCTGAAGAATAGAGAGAAACTTTAACAAGAGAAAGCAGAAATGGTGGATTAGCCTCCAAGCTGCTAAAAACCTCTTTTGATTTCATAACTTCAGTACTTTCAAGCTACCACAGATTCGTTTCTAAAAGTTTCTTGGAACATGCAGTATTACTGAAAGTGAGCTGATCCTGAAGCCGTATTTCACACCAAAAAGAAGCCATTTTGCACTTGGTCTAGATCAGTGACTTGAAAATGCCAGGTGATATTCACCAAAGTTCTCAGCAAAGTCTTCCCATTACCAACCCAGCTACGGTTGGCGACTATAAATGCGGACTGCCCTTCCCGTGTGATGCATGTCAGAAATCCCAGCTGATGGTATCACAGGGCTTCCCAGCACACAGAGCAAAACTCCTCCCCGCCTGTTTCAACACAGGCAGATCTCTCTACACTTTCTCAGCCATTCCGACAACTCTTTTTCCCATGCACATCCCAGCTCTGAGAGTCTTCATCTCGCACCAGCACCCCTGAGCTCCACGCTGCCTGCCTGCGTCAGTTGTTTGGATACTGTTAGATTGCCCTGACTGAAAGCCCTAATGAGGTGCTGATCCCATCATCCAATCACTCAGCTGAGCCAGAATGCACCCCGTGGGACAGCCAGAAAAGACTGATGCAAGAATTCCAAGCGATGTGTAACATCAAAGGGCGCCATTCGCATCGCTAGGACTCATGGCCTGTCAGCACAGCCATTAGAAATCCTGGGCTACAGAGATTTATAATTCAACCCTCCCACACACGGATCTTGCTCCAGACTGAAACTTGGCACAAAATTCAGTCCCATGAGGGCATTCAAAAACTAACCCATTCAACGGTTTCCATCCCATGGCTTCAGCTCACAGCCATTTAAATAATGGCAATTTCTCATTTCTCTTTTTAACTGAGGAAATCCAATATAAAACACCAGATTTACATAACACTGCAGTGGTGATACAAGCTGGCAACAAACCCAGGGAGAAGGCTGCCAGAGCCATTCCGTCATCCCCTTTTGGTGAATTTCTCCATTTGGATTCAGTTTAACGGAATGATTTTTATTAGGCCTAGCTGACATCATGTGTAATCTGCAAATCCCACCTCCACATTGGTCAGGCAGCTTGCCCGAGCTTTGTACACCTTGTGTGCCTGTTAGAAGGGGACAAGCCATTCTGTGGTCAACACAGCCTTCCACTTGTGCTGCTGCTGCCACTTCTTTGATGCAAACTCTGCTTGCTGATTTAGAGGACAGTACTTACTTGACTATTGAGCTGCAAAAGACATACTGGACAAGGAATGGACATACACAAAACAAAGAAGGGAACTGATGCAAGCCAAAAGAAATTTGTCAGTAGAGCCTTTGATTTGATCAGAGATTGTTTTAACAACCACCACACCTGCTTCCACAGAGAGAGACAGATCCAAGTTTATTGTAGCTGCAGACCTTTCTCCACCAGGTATTTAAATTCCTATAGGGGCCATCTGCAATCTTCAGTTTGCCAGGGTAAAAAAATCTTGGAAGTTCATGCAATGCCACAAACACTTCCTGATAAACACATGAGACTTCAGGAAGTCTGCAGCAAATGACTGCTGTGAGCATAAGCCTTCTGCTCCACCACCACCCACCCAGAGAGGCCTTTGGTGGTACATGTGGGATAGCAAGGAGCTTGTGTCACCTGCAAAATATAACACTGGCAGGGTGGGGTACTGGCTCCCATCTCCACCACCAGCACCACTCTCCCACAGCATAACTGAGACACAGCCCCTGCTGCCATATGCCAGCTGGAGGACAAGGCATGTTACAAATCATCACTAAAGCATCTGATGGATTTTTCCTATTCAAGTCCACAAGTAGTACAACTATAAAAGAATTATACAACCAAATGCTATGAAAAGAAAATGAACATTGGTATCAGTGGTCAGCCCCAAGGCCCCAAAACTCAGAAAGAGGAGTCTTTCCTGTTCTTTAGAGAATTACCTACTTAAAGGTACTTTAAATCAGTTTGGCCTCTCTCTGCTGCTGTCAGCAAAGATGCTACAAGCTACAGCAGTCAGTGCCAAAATGCTTCTTCCAGATTGTGGTGGTAGGTCTAAATTGCCATTGTCGCACTGACTCTCCCCTTGTACTAAATCACCCTCCACGTTCCAGCTGTGAAAACCCTTTTGGGTTTCCGAGACCTCCATGTACAATGCTTCTCTGGAACAGGAGAAAAAAGCTGAGCCCAAGGGACCACCTGAGCTTTCAAAACAGAAAAACAAGATGGGGTAAGCATCTGCAGAACCACCTTCTTTTTCAACAGCTGTATGGTTTTCTCGTACCTTGTCCTTTAATTCCAAAAGGGGGTACAAAGTCCCTGATACGTGCCCATTTCCTGAAGGAATCATCCAAGAACATTGGCGCCGGCTTCGAGAACCTGAGAAAACCAAAATGAGAGAGAAATTAACTCCTGAACTAGGAAAGATAAAATTCTGTAGGGAGGTTGAGAGAATCCATACCTAAGTGCTTGTTCTACATTCTCACTGGCAGTACAGTAACGTGGAAGATTTTACTTTTATCCAAAGGCACTGCAGTGGAACAAATCTGTCAGACTCTGTTCCATGAGGGCACACAAAACACTCAAGTCATGAGCCTGGCAATCACTTCCACTCAACAATTTAGAGCTTCCCCACCATTGTTTGGCTGTTAATTTAGCTACAATAAGTTGCAAATTGCAACCAGAGTTTAGGCGGTTTACTGCCAACTTTGTAGGCACAAGCCAATTTATGTGCTGTCTGTGTGAGTGTGCAAGGAAGGAATGCAGAGTTGGCTTTGTACTCTTTATTACATATAAGCGTGCTGCTGTGCGGGTGTGAATGGAAAGAAAAGCCAGGGTTACCTGCTCTCATGGCTGCTTCTCCCTCATTCATATGCACATACACAGCAGCTATCACAACACAGGCAAGAAAGTGGTTCAGGAAGCAGTGCTTGGTTTACAGAGAACAGAAATTCAGTACAGATGTAGGTGTTTTCTTCTGCATTAATTAACACATAAATGATTCTAGAGATGTTCTTGCCAAACCAAACAGTTGTGATCTATCCAAAATCACTTACAAGGGAGAGAATTAGTCCTTCTTAAGTGTGTCATTATGGGAATACATTATCCTAATTATACCCTCAACTGACAAACACAGCAGCTACTAAAAATTTGTCACTTCTAGAAACAATTAGTACAGTGGCCAGATAGAAGGAAACAATTAGCAGAAGAAACTACAGAAGTATTAACTTTCATATGGGACCATTTGTGAGTGTATCAAGATCACCACTAGAAAATATGTTAATACTATTAGAAATCTGTTCATTCAATCATATCAAAACAGTAGCAGGGATGTTCTGGAAAAAAATCAATCACACTGTGCTACAGAAATGAAGAAAGGAATGTACTGCATGTTCAGAGTCAGACAGTACATCTCCACTACAGCCATACTGCAAGTGCAATGTATACATACCTGAAATAGATACAGCCTGGCTAACCTAAGTGCTGGTAGCAGGACAGATGTAACGCATCGGTTTAACCCTCCCTTCAGGCTGTTTTTACATTCAGCTTGCAATGCCAGAAATCAGATTACTTTTGGACTTGAGTTACCTGATTTTAGATTTACTCATCTACACTATGCCACAGCCATGTGCAGAGCAACAATTCCAGAGAGCAACAATTTCCAGTGAGGAAAGGATGGAATGAACTCTGAGTTATAAATTGCTCAAAGTACAGTCCTATCACAAATGCCCAGTAAATCAGAGGTTGCAGAAATCTCTGGGAAGAGGGAAGAGAGACCAAGAGTATTTCACAAAATAAGAAGACTCAAACTCACCCATGCATACCACTTCATATGTACTCATGCCATCTTTAATAAGATCATCTATAACCATAAAAGCAGGATGCAGAGATTACATGGCTGATCTAGAAGGAAAGGAATGTTTTTCCGAAGCTGAGGATACAAAAGGATCTATATATAACTTTATCTAGGAAAAGGTGGGGAAAATGTGTTGGATATATTAGAGCTTCTGAAGATGTTAAGTAAAAAACAAAAAACCACAGGCCTATTTAAAAACTAAAAAAGAAAAAGAACAGGATACAATAATAGTCCAAAAATATCCTAAAGACTTCAATAACCTGACAAATTAGTTTGATGTTTTTTCAAGCATCTTGGTGCACTGAAATGTAAGTATTATGTTACACTGGTGGGTCTCCAAGGAGTTACCTTCACCTCCTTCCAACATCAATAGGAAGAATCTTCACAGGATTCTCATAAAATGCAAAAGCTTTTATAACCTTAATGTCTACAGCACAGATGTTCACAGCTCTTCCTTTATAGCTACCACTTGAACTAACAGCACAAGCCAGGTCCCACGGAATGGTCCCCATTCTCCCCAGGCAGCAACCGCAGTGAAGGACGATTGCATTGCCTGGGGGTCACCAGCACCTTTGGGCTGGTTTGTTAGGTCACTGAGCTACTCTGGTTGCCTCTGTGACATGCATTCTTCAGGAAAAACCTGGATGCTGCAGAAAATGCATATATGAGCAGGTTTTATTCTCCTCAAGAATCAAGAGGATCCCTACAGTAATGCTACAAAGTCATACAGTGTAAATAAAAAACATAGCCAGTTCAGTTCACCTGTTCAAGAGCACTGCATGAGAAAGAAGGTACAGTCTGTAAGGCCAGGTCTAACTTAGAACTTGCCATTATTTATAGATGCTATTAACTGGCCTATTTGCAAGTCATACCCCAGGAAAAGGGGAGTCCCCAAAAGCAGCTGAAGGACCAGCAGGACTGATGTGATAATCTGTGGTGTCCCTTCTGCATGTAATGACCAGGGGACCAAAGTGATGCCCAAAGAGAAGTGACCACTGGCCTTTTCATAGAATTACAGAATCACAGAATGGTTTACGTTGGAAAGGACCTTAAAGATCATTGAGTTCCAAGCCCCCTGCCACGGGCAGAGATACCTCCCACTAGCCCAGGTTGCTCAAAGCCTCAACAGCCTGGCCTTGAACCCCTCCAGGGATGGGGCATCCACAGCTTCTCTGGCCAACCTGTGCCAGTGTCTCACCACCCTCACAGTGAAAAATTTCTTCCTAATATCTAATCTAAATCTGCCCTCTTTCAGCTTATAACTGTTACCCCTTGTCCTGTCACTACACCCCCTGACAAAGAGTCCCTCGCCATCTCTCCTGTAGCCCCCTTTAGGTACTGGAAGGCTGCTCTACAGTCGCCCTGAAGCCCTCTCTTCTCCAGGCTGAACAAACCCAACTCTCTCAGCCTGTCCTCATACGGAAGGCGCTCCAGCCCTCTGACCATCTTTGTGGCTCTCCTCTAGACTCTCTCCAACAGGTCCATGTCTTTTTATTGTACTTGCTACAAGTAAGCTCAGGGATTTTTCTAGCAAAGAGCACAATAGCCTTAGACCACCTACTATTATTTGGTAATAATAGCTCTGTACACAGAGCTAGTGAAACTGATTTTTAATTCATACTTTTGCTTCATTTAAGAGTGGGGAGGAGTAGTTTTGGGGGAAATATTATATCCATATGGGGGAAAAAATGAGCAAATTAGAGGATATTTAGCTCCCATAAATCTTGAAGGTAATTCCATTTTGGAAATACTAAGAAATCATGAATGCTGTAAGCTCATGATCTATGACAAGTGCTTTGCCACCTCAGTAAATCAGCACAAGCCAGAACGGATGTCCAGCAGTGACAGGGAAACGCTGTCTGCCAGACCTCTCCGGGAGCATGGCTGTTCTGTCTCGGTGCTGCAGCGTGTCTGGCGTGTTCTAGGACCCTTCAGGAAGTATCAGGATATGCCTCAAACAGGCCATGGGAATGCTCTTCTGCAGAGCACCTGAAACACATTCCAAGGAATGCGTGGGAGTCTGTCAAACAGCAAAAGTATATGTTTCCGAATTATGTTAAATTTTGTATCTACTGAGCAACTTGCATAGGGGATGCTGCATTTTACCTGAGCCATCTGTCACAGCTATCTAAAGGCAGGTGAGCTTCACCGGCAGCCACAGCTCCAGAACTGAAATAGGCTGCCGCTCTATGGGCAAACAGCACATAAAGCCAGGGTTTTGATTTTTCAAATTTAATTTTCAAGCCCTTTCTATCTACCCCACCCCAATTCCAGAACAGGCATAACGCAACCTCATAGCACACGACAGCCATGAAAAGATGAGATATTTCTGTGCTTGTGGCACACTTATGACCTGTGTGATTTGGGAGAGAAATGCCAAGCATCTAAAATCTCCAGTTTGAATGGCACACCCCAATAAAACAGCAAATGACATCTAAACAGACTAAATGCTGGACATGATAATTACAAGGTACAGTCTAAATCTCTCCCAGCTCTCAAGTTTCCATTCCTTATATAAAGACATTAGTAAAACTGCTAACACAATTTGTCACCACATACAGCAAAAGGAAATCTGCTGCCAGGAAACTATTCTTAAACAGGAATCTATATACACAAGAAAGTGTGATACACATTTGTGCCTAGGGGATTACGGCTTATGCAGCAAAGAAATTACATTTCCAGTTATTTTCTCCCTGACAAGAAGAGTTGTGACCCCAAAACACTTCCACCTGGAGAGCAGAACTGGCCTGCTGTCAGAAGTTCCCCAGATAAGTTTTTCAACTATTTCCATTCTGTCCTTGATATACAGATCCATTCACAGCTACTCCTCTTCGATGTGTGCTGAGGTATTTGATATCGGCAGCACCAACTTCCCAAAGTATCACACAAATCCCAGACCAGCACCACCTCTACCAAAGCAGCTGCTGAACAAGTTCAGATGTTTAATCTTGACTAGAATCTGCTCCCTACTCCTACCCATTACTTTCAAGGCAATTAATACATAAATGTGTATAAGGCAATAAGCTAGACCAGAGAGAAAGCAAAATAAAGAAAACAATTCATAGCCTTTGGCTGTAACAGGGAGGGAGGAAGACAAGGCCAAGTCCCTGAAAGAGTAGAGGAAAAGATGTCATCATGTTTCTAGAAATCATGACACTAAGATTGTCAGATTGGCAGGCACTAAGCTCCACTGGGGGCTTGTTTCTCAGATATTCCCTTCCTTTTTTTTCCCCCTCCTACTTTAAGATGCCCCCCACTTTTGTTTCTTCTTTAGTTAGGGAGAATCATCAGTGAAGAAAAATTGGAAGGTGAAAGAAAAAAGAAAAAAATGGTGCTAGAACATAATGTTGCAGATAACCTGTGCATTGCATTTGTAAAAGTGCATGAACAACCCTTTTAAAAAAAAAGGGGGCAAATAGAAAAAGAATGAGTTATTTGTTCTGGCATGACTTCTATCCTCCCTTTTGTTTGCTTATGCTCAAAAGCATCCATGGTTAGACAGAAGGCACAAAATCTACCAATTTTATTATTAAAATGGCCAAAACACAAACCAGAGCACTCTAGCACTGAATAATTAGCTCTGATAGACACATTTATAAAAGTACACAGAGAAAATCTAAACTAACCTTTTCCTTTTTCCCTAGTGAGACCTAGGTGTACGTTCTCTCCCTTGCCTCCTTCTCTGGGGAGCAGCATGGTGTGATAGCATAGGGAATAAAGAAGCTTGTGATGTTCTGATTTCACATTTCTTATTGACATTAATCCTCTGTCAAAAATCCAAGCAGCTCAAAGATTCCTCAAGCAGCTGAAAAATTTAAGAAACTGCATTAATAAGGATTAACCCCATCCTACAACCAACATGCTTCTTTTCCTAAATCAGGAAATAAATGAGCCAAAAAAATAGATGGCTGCAAGAAGAAAATCTTTAACAGTAGAGATCAGGCCAAAAATGTAGTTGATCTTAGCAAACAATACGGTAAAGACAGCTTCGTACTGAAGAATGGTCACACTGGGTCAGCACACCCTACCATTGGTGTTTGAGACCCCAAGTTCATTTTCAGGAAGTGACAGTGAGCCGCTGATCCCTGCCCATCTTCTCCCATGCTATTCATGCCTACAGACCCTGAGTGTACCTACAGAGCTGACTCTTTCAGGCTTAAAAGTCCTCAACTACTTTGGCCATTCTGTATACAGATGGCACTAAATTCTGCAGTGGCTTAACACCGCTTGGCTTTGTTCTCTGCCCTTTCCTAATAACTCTACCATTTGGGTTTTATTCTTTACTGAGCTGGTGCAATCACTCGTTCCTTCACAGCTCTGCAAGAGGGACCATAAGGTGTAAACTGTGGTCCTTCCTTCCAAGAGGAAGGGGCAGTAAATGTCACAGCCACTTTAAAAAAGTGCCACTGAGTAAGCTTTATTCCATAATAAAAAAAAAAAAAGAAAGGAACAAGTCAAGCCCACTAAACAAAAAACCCTCTAACCACTCGCAGGCAATGTAGCAGCTATCCCAGCCTCCTCCCCTGGGAATGGTTGCTCTGTACCTTTGAGGCACTCTGGAGTGTCATCATATTCTTGCCCTCTTTGCTTTCCATCACCTAGTCAGTTGTTTAAACTCATCGGTGTAGGCATTTTCCCATTCCCTGCTCTATTTAGAGCTGGACCAGCTGCTCCAACATTATCTTAAAGGGCCTCCACACTCTGCGCTGTGGTTCATACGCAGAACACTGTCATACTATTGCAGAAAAGATAAACATCCTATCATGACTGAAAAATGTAACTATCACAGATGTTAAACCTGTTAAGTACTCCACTTTATTCAGGATCAGAAAGCATCAGCTCAAGGACCATGTCCAGTTCTGGGCCTCACGCATAAAAACCGAACTGGAAACAGGCTGTAGGAGAGCTGTGAAAAAGATCTAAGATCTAGAAAACATGACCTCTGAGAAAAGCTAGAAAGAAATTTATTTATTTAATCTAGAGAATAAAAAATTGAAAGGGGACATGATAAGCCCTTAAATATTATATGGCTGCTGCAAAAGAGAAAGATAATATCTCCATGTCCCTGGTAAACAGAAGTAGTAGCTCTGGGTTTAAAATGCAGCAAAGGAAACTTAAATTAAACACTAGTAAAAAGGTTTGTTACGCTTGGGATTATTATACAGTGAAATCTACTGCCTGAACAAGAGTTACAGAACCTGCATCAACTGATTTTATTGTGTTATTTTTCATAACAAGTTTGCATCTATTAAGCATGAGTTAGCCATAGATGTGCCTACTTTTAAGAGGAAAAATTCAACAGATGATCTTTTGAAGCTCTGCACAGGTTCTTTTAAAACCATTTTCACACTGGGCTAACATTGTTAGGACATGACCAAGTACCCAAGCTACAGTCTGCTGCAGTTGGGAATCAAGAGCTACCCTTCAGGCTCTTTGGGATTCTGAAGTACTTACCTTCATATATGGTAATTAAATTTCAGTACAAACACAACCGTAGATAAGCAGCACATGGATTGCCTGCCAAGACTGCTTTCTGTTTGTACCCTGTACCTTTGTGATAAACAGGAAGACACGTAAAGTTTAACCTTTCTGCAGTTGTTAATATCTTGTGCTTACGCACCACCAAGGCACAAAATCAAAGACTGATTTAATAGCAGCTCAGTCCCTCCTGCTAACCGACCACGTTCTGCCATGCAGGAGGTCTAACAGAGTGCCCTGAAAAGCTTTCCTACAGTGTCTCTATACAATGCAAATAATCGTTATGGGAACTGGAAAGTTTTGAGATAAACTGTAAATATTAAAGACAAAAAGAAATCAGTTTGTGTGCTTTAACCAAACCAATCAGACTTTGCTACTGATTTTCCAAACACTTCAGACAAAAAACACACATGCACACAAAAAATAACAAGCAGCTTGTTTTAAAGGTTGGCTTCCTTTTAGGAAAATAAAAAAAGCTGTAAAATTTAGGCAAGGCAGAAACTTTGTCCTGACCTGCCTCACAGTGCAGAATATAAGATAACATGCAAAATTTGTCATTGCTCACCAAACCCTCTAATACAAAACCACGATTATGCAAGGGTGAAAAGCTGACTTCTAGACAGTGTAGAATGATGTTAGTTTAAAAACCAGTCTCCTAACATCACTTCAATGTCATAGTTTGGTTTTTATGTGTTATTGTCAAAGATGCAAGATTGAATTACAGCTAGTTTTTCCTACGAAAAGCCAGGTGGGGTGTTCAAGGCCTCTGAGGGAGCACTGAGCCAAATAGATGGGATTACATGGTATTTGGAAACATGATGAAGGTGAGCAAAAGCAGACTGTAATTACTGCCTGAGTTTTCAAAGCCTTCTGTGCAAACAAAAAAATGAGATGAGGAGGGAAGGAGAAAGGGTTCGGTCCTTCTCCCTAGCAGAGTTAGCTCACATGGAAGATACCAGCCAGCAACTCTGTCAGTTGGCCAAAGTTTAGCACCATTATGTTCCTGCTCACGTTACACTGGGATAGGAAGGAGATTGCTGTTTCTAAGGAAAAATAGGAGAGCAGTCATCTAGGCTAATTGCTGTTGTGCAACATTGCATTCCCAAAAGGCAGGGAATCTGTTTTTTCTAGTGAAGATCTAACACACATTCCAGAAGACTGCAGATGATGGGCACAGTTCCCATCACTGACCTGTTGTCTTTTGTCATAGATACTAATTAACCAGTCTGTAAAACGCAGTGACTGCACTTTGCTTTCATAAAGCCATCCTACTGTTCTCTTTATTCTACTTGCAGAGAAAAGTTAATCCACCACCATACCATTGTCGTCAATCCTCTCCACCACCATCGGCGTGTTTGACTGTCCCGAGCTGCCAGCAGTGACAAAAATAAGGTCACTAACATCTAAAATGGGTAAGCTCCAAAATAGCCTTCTGATGGAAGCCAGGATGACAGGAAAGTGCAAAACAAATGACTTGAGGTGAAGCTTGGTCAGTTTATGAAAGGGGTTGTATGATTTGGTGTCTGCACAGGCAGGGGACTGGACTTTGTAATTCATTCGGTTCCTGACTGCCTGATGTTCCTTCACCTCTGGCATACTGCTCTTATCCAGGTCAAAAATCTCCTTGGGGCAAAAATTTCCTGCATAAGTCTTACTGGCCTGAGGATGCTGGCAGAAGAAATGTCAATGTTTCAAGCATCGTTACTGAAACAGATGGGTTGTTCTGAGAGAAAATAGTCTTAATTTTTTCAGGGTTCATAGACTTCCTGAATGATCAATGCCATTTCAGAACCTAGACAAAAAATTCCTATTAAGATGACAGGGAAATTATTAATCTGCTGTGAATTACACACCATGGCATTAACAGAGGTATTGTCAGCTCTTCTGATTTTCTTATAGGTAGTGCAATATTCTGAAAAGTTCTATGGGATCCAGTTCTTCATATCTCACTCCTGAGAGAATCTCAGCTTTCATGTTAAAAAAACCCAAAACAAATAAAAAAATATTTTCCTAGCCTTATAGCTGGAAATCAGATCTCAAAAACTAATAAAGGCTCAGAAACCTGAAGAACAGAAAGAAACCATTATTTTCAAACTGCATGGATTTTCTGTCTTGACTCACTATTAATGAATATTTGTAGGTTGCAATTCTCATCAGTGCAACTCCCAACAGTGACTTTAAGGTGTTCCAGAGAAAGCCTCCCCAATGAAAACACAGGCAAAGGACAAGCCTGCTTTCAGACACAAACAGGAAATGAAAGTTAAACAATAAAAGTGAGGGGAAAAAAAGTCTGTAAAAACTCTTGCACCAATACTTGCCTACAGCACACAAGACAGGCAGATAACTAAATGCAAAGAAACAAAGGCAAGTAGTAAATTGTTCAGCTTCCCTGTACACTATATAAATTGATGCTCAGAGACAATCACACAGACAGTCCATGTGATGTTTCTTAGATTTTTTTCATCAGTTATTTTAAAAAGATTTTAAGTCATCACAGACTGGGTTTGACATTAAAAACTGGCATAGCAAGAACAATATCAAATCTACAGTTTTGCTGAAAAAATAAAAAAGATATCATAGAATCATAGAATCATTAAGGTTGGAAAAGACCATGAACAATGAACTCTGCAGCTAAAACAAGAAGGGACTGAAAGCATTGGAGATGCTGGGCAAGCAGAGTTCTCTCTGAACATTCTGAAACTGGACAAGGCTTTTTGGTTGGAATCCATGCCATAATTTACACAATTCAGAAGATGGACATCCTAACTAAAAAAACAGTGTAGGTGGAAATGTTCTCCATTGCACAAATTCCTAATGCCTAAACAATTTACCCTGGCATGATCCTTCTTGTAGGGAGTTGTTCAAGAAACAGTTGTGTGATTTTCAAGCTTGCCTAGTAGTCAAAGCAGTGTAATTCATCTAACCAGAGAATAAGCCTTTTTCCGCCATTAAGTTAAACAGGATAATATAGCTTAGGTGCCATCTACCAGGTACAGCCACCTGATGTGCATTTGTACAATGTATTAAAAAAAAACCCAACACTACTATCAGAATAATATCACTTACTGAAAAACAGTTACAGATAGGTTACAAAGCTGCTATTATGAGATCTGTATCAATCCCAATGGGAAAAATTCCAGATGTGTTTCTGTTACTCTGCTGCACAATAGACTTCACATCGTAGTGCAGGACAAACTGGGGGCAGCCAGTTGTTACTATTTAAGGTTCAGACAGAGGCTTTTTCTTCCTATAACCAGATGCAAAAACCTCCAAGGATTTTTGCATCTCACAGGCTCTGACTGGGAACCTAGACCAAAAAAAGTCAAAACATGCACCCCAACTGGAAAAAGCGTTTTCAGAGGGGACTTTTCCCCCCGGTGCCACTGCCAGGATGTCCCTCTGTAACAAGAGGATGATTGATATGGAAGACATGGACCCTGTGCCCAGTTCCATGTAATTCTCTGTCTCCTCTGTCACCTTACTAATTCCAGCCCTCAGCCTAAGAGCGATCTGTAAAGCAACATGCATTAAAATATTCCAGATAACATCAGCACTGTTTAATATAAGCCCCTCTCTTTTGGTTCCATGGTTTTAAAAATAAACAAGTATTTGAAAAAAAACAACAGCAAGACACTGAGCTTGTAAAACCTCTTTCTGGGTATTGCTTCCAGAGATAAGGCATAGAGACTGGACACTGAAGAAAGTTTCCATGTGAGAGGCCACCTAAAAAAGCTGAAGGGATTTACTGACTCAAGGAGCAAGTGGGTGGAGTGGAGAAAATGACAAACAGTAGACAGCATGGACAGTTATGTCCTTTCGTTACCATCCCACGCAGCAAGTCTGGCTTGAGTTAGAGATCAGGCAGGGAAGAAGAGATTGGATGGAGGTACCACTTGATTACTCTGACAAAGAAAAGAACCATGAACCATGCTGACCTCTCCTGTCCCACTTGTAACACAGGTAAAAAGATAAGACCTATCCTTCCAGCCAGTGCACTTACTAGTCCTCTGACTATGGTCCTGTGCTCCGTTGTGTCCCCAAGTCAAAATCCAACATGCATCTGGCAACAGACTGTGCACCAACAATGGCACCCACAGCAGCAACTTCTTCAAAGGACTCTGCTTTGAGGGTTGATGGATACCCAAAGCACAGGGTAAGTTCTTAAAAGCCTGCTCTCTGAAAGGCTGTAAATTTTTGGAGGAACTGATATCCTCCCTGATTCACTAATCAAAGCAGAGACACCCTCCCAATTATTCTTACTGCACCACCTGAAGAATGGTACAACAGTCCTCCTCATTCCAGGAATGGCGTTTTCCAGTGAGATAGTTCATTTCATCAAGTTCCCACAAGAAAAGCCAGTAGAAAAAAGGATTCTACTGGTTTATGTGTTTGAGATTTATGGAAGTCACTGAAATAAATACTGAATATTATTAGCTACTAAAGAAAATTATTATGGTGAGAATGAGGGGGAAAAAACCATACAAATATACCTTCTCTTTCAGTACCCTTGATAAAGAAAGTACTTTTCCTACAGCTGTGGGAAAGAAAAGACATAATGGTGAAAGTTAACATTACATGTCTTTTGGCTGTTATCAAAGGGAGCTATAGCAGACAGACAAAGTGCAGTCTCAGTGATCCCAAGTTCCAAACCAAAGAAAGGCTGCAGGCATATTCATCATTGGTATTTGTATTCACTCCTGAATATTACAAAGAGCAGTGAACACTTCTAATCCACTGCTTTTGATCCAGTAGCAACGTTTCATTGTGTGAACTGCGTTCAGCCTTTATAGAAAGCATCAATAAATTCACTCCTATCGTTGATACTCTCCCAGTGACTCCCTCGGGCAACGCAATGTTAAGTAGTTTCAGTGTGCAGCACTGGTAGTTGACACAGAAATCCTGCCACACCCGGCAGTTCTCCATACCCTTCCTGAGTGGGTGGAACACAGTAGAGAGTGACCTTGTAACCCAGCATCTCCATGGGTCCATTGGGGAGCCACAAAAGAAGTAACTTGCTCTCCACCTCAGCCTGGAATTCAGTCTATTCACTGCATTTTCTTGGCATCGTCCAGTTTTGTTTTATTTTCTCATTCTTCTCGCTGCCCACCTATGTTTGTCTAACCACTTAGATGGCCTACACGGCCATTGCCGGATTCAAGCGCTCCACAAACAATTACTTTTAATTCACATCTGCCACAGAGGAAGTGTTTGTGTTTTCACTCTGCTTCTTGAAAGTTTTAAAACTAATTCCATGAAGGTATTAAACTCTTCACTCCAGACATTTTGGAAGTGGATACGCTTGGTGCAACAGCGCAAGAAGTCTCCCTGTTACAATGACAAATTGCAGACATTTTGTTCTCACTTAATCTTACTTTTAAGAAAACAATCACCTTGGTAAGAAAAACTGGGAAAAGCAATGAAAGCTCACAGCCCAAGAAGTGAAAGCTTTGGAATGCACTGGCAAAAGAAAACTAAGACCACAATATAAATAATGAGTAATCTTAATCACCAGCTATTTCTAATATCTTATTGTCTTAAGTACTTGTACCCTCCAATAAACCAATGAACACTTAGTCACTTCTTTGAACTTACTGAAGTACAACAGAAGAAATAAGAAGAAATAAGAAGAAATAAGACGACTATGGTTCAAGCCACCAAATAAAGTTCCTTAAAAATAGTAATAGTTTATTATTCAAAACTGTAATAAACATTTTGACTACCTTTCCAAATTTTTCCCAAGTAGTTATTTTTCTAAAAACAATTTCCCCATGTTAGCTTAGGGTAGCTTAAAAAGAGCGAAAGCCCACAGCTTCATCTAATCCAGGACACTCTTAAATTTCCCTGTCTAAACAGAAAAGCTGCAGGACTACTCTAGCTTAGTATCCCTTGATCTCAGTGACAAGAGAAGCAGCAGATTTTCATTAGCCAGCAAAATAGCAATGCTGTTGGCCAAAACAAGAACTTTCCCAAGAATTTATGGGTGCTCTTTGGGCAAGTTTTCAAACAGACTGCAAACAGACAACCATGGAGTGAGAAAACAGTACAATATCATCCCACATCACTCTCTCTGCCTCTGTAATGCTCACGCTCAGCCCTCCTGAATTGCACCTTTCCTTTCCGTTGGACATTTTGCTTTTCCTGAGTTGCAGACTAAGTGTACTTGGCAGTGAAGTTCACAAGCAACACAATTATAAAACCTGCAGATTCTCACGTCAACGCTGTGTAAACACCACTGTCTAAACTTAAGCCTACAAATGACTGAAGAAAAGATTTTCAGAGACAATCAGCACTTTGTTGAATTCAACAGAAACTGCACAGTAACCTGTCTTCTGAACAAATCAGGTCACTCATGTTACCATAGTTATCTTCCAGTAATTACTTCTGAATATTTCCAGTGCACATTTTTCCACTGCAACAGCCTGATACATATTCTGCAGCAATGGTCTTCATTTTAGTATCTTGGCCAGTCATGAAGTGAATCAAATCAACAGCCCCTCTGGTGATACCAAGCTTCAGAGGCAACAAAACAGGTCCACTCCTGTCATATTTTATCAGCTAACCTTTGAAAAATGACATCCCTAGTTACAGGGATTAATATCTCCCATACCAAGAATAGGAATTAGGAGTAAAAATACAAAAGCAGCTCTAGTACAAATAAGAATAGGCTGATGTGCAGCACTATCCACAAATTGCTTCCAAACCTGCCCACGGCCAGCACAGCTTTGGAAAATCTGTAACAGTTAGCATGAGCTAACTTACATCTTTTGATATCAAGAGTGCACTTCATGCTGCAAACTTTGCCTGCTTTGCTTACTATTATCAGTCACTTGAAAGCCATCACGGGCATTTCTTGAGACACATGTGAAGAGCCTGGACAAGGGCAGTGATCTCAAGGCACTGAGCTGTGCAAGTGTTAACCATCAACACCAACTCCAGAACAGAGGCACGGGGAGCAGAGTTGTGTGTTTTCTTGGTAATTATAGGCACTGCATCAGAATTGGTTGTCTCTGAGAGAGGAAAAAAAATGTGTTGCTTGATTTTTAGTTTGGGATTATTTTTTTAAGAATTTATTGGCTTGCTTGGCCAGTAGTTTGAAAATCCTACCTAAGGGTGCGAGTGAGACTGTGATGATCAGAGTTCAAAATCTCTTTTCCAAAAATGGCAATAAATGGATGCCCAAGGTAAAGTGAGAACAGGCAAAAGAGATAAAATATTTCCTCCTGGACATTCACACAGCTTTCAAACATTTTCAGCTGAGTGGATTTCCTGAGCTTGATGTGGTTTGTCTAATCAGCAGCCCCCCTCTCCCTCCCAGCAATGGATCTCTCCTCCAAATGTTTGTCCAGACTCTCCTGGAATCCGTACAGACATTCTGCAGCCGTCACATTCTTTGGAAAGGAGTTGCCCAGGTATATAACCTGATGCATGAAGAACTGAATCTTTTTTGTTTTGATGCATGTAAGCAGAAACACATTATGCAGCAAGATTGTACCAGTGTTCTTTCCCTTTTACCTTTCTTCCCTGTAGTAAAAGCCAAGGAAGAGTTCAGCACAGCTCAGCCAGGAGACCCACCACAGAAGATCAGATCTCCCTCTGCTCTCTTGCTTCCTTCCCCTCAGACACTAACAGGGACATATGTTTTCAGCCCACTTGTTACATGTCCAGCTGCCTCAGCAATCACACAGCTTCCTACCTCTCAATTTCCCTTTGTCCTCAAGGTCTTCCCTTATTCTGCCTTTGGGATTTGATGTTACCAAGCTTCAACAAGTTTTGTCTCATGCAGCGCTCATCTGGGAAGCTCACTCTACCTCTGTGTGGTAGAAACCTTTAAATCCATTGCTTACTTTCCTTATGTGTTCCTCAGACTGTATCTCCCAAAGCTCTCATTTGGCTTCCATGGTGTCTATCACAAGCCACTTGCTCACACCTACTAGGTGAGAAACTACCCCTTTTTGGCCTGGCAGACCACTTTTAGCAACTTTTAAGGTTGAGGAGTACTGCAGGTACCAGTCTCTCCCATCGCATAAGGAGCCCAGCCTCCTCCTGCGTTCACACAGGACAGCTTTCCCCAAGATGTTTGACAGCTCTAGATGGCTGGGAAGTTTCAGATTAATTGCATATGACTGAAAAATCTCTCTCTGCACAACATAGTTCTTGACAGGAGCACCAGGAATTAAGTGTCTGTAAAGGACTGAAGGGCCATACATGTATATGTTGAAAGAAGCCCCAGCTGCTTTCTGGGAAACAGTGTGTAGGCACAGAAACCTTGGCATGCTCAGGAAGTGGTCCGGACTTCCAGCTGGTGAAGAACACGAAGTACTGTGTCCACAGACTGCACTGAACAAGAAGGGGCAGTTATAGCAGCTATCAACTGCTTCAAGGAGATCCTCTCTGGCTCTTTTGAGCTGGCCAATGTTCTCCAGCAGCTGCACACAAAAGTAAAACACTAGCTTTCAAAAAGACATATTTCATAAGGAGATGAGGTCTGTTCAGACACAAATGACAAACAGCCACATTACTCCTCTTTACCCACTAGCTAGCGTGGGAATAAAGCTCAGATACAGGAAAACTGCTTCTGTAGCAATGTCCTGCAGCTGTCACACAGCTGGCACGTGAACAAGTCAGGCACAAGAAGAGAAGTGCTACTGCAGCCCTGGCTAACTGAACAATTTTGGAGTCTCAACATGACACTACCACATGATCATAGAGACACTCTCCCATTCAGTTTTCAGTACAGATTTGCTTTGGATATTCATGTGTTGTCTCTGCTGACCTGCGGGAAGTACATTAATATGTCTGCTTTGATCCAGCAATACTGACTTAAGACCCAGCCTTGTGTGGGAAGTGTTGATGAATTACCTCTGGTAGACTCTGAAATTGTTCAACCAATTAACTGAGATTAGATTAGCTGGCAGGTTTGGAAAAAATGCTATGAATAAGATGTGTGCAGCTGCACATGTTTTTACTCAACTACATGACAGTAAGACATGTATTACTTCAAGCATCAAGGCTACACCAAAAAACAGCAATGCACTTCCCACAAAAGTAGAATAGCTTTATACTAAGCCACAGTGGAATAAACTGAACAGAGATGGAGTTTCTTCCCAACCCTGATGAACTCCAAAATCAATGCCTTAAAGAGCAAGAATTCACGTTCTTTCATTTAAAAAAAATCTACAGTTACTATAGCTGTTTTATTACTTGTATTAGTATACGGTTAGGTATCTCATATTCAGATCCTGTCTCAATGAAGTCTGTCAGGTTAGACCAGTTTGAAACATAGTCTATTTCCATTTAATTGAGAGCTGAGAAGGTTAATACTGATCGCAAGTTACTTCTTTTCTGCCATTCAGTAATTGCACACATGTATGGTATTTCCTCTGCAAACTAAAGACATCAGATTTTCCCTCATACAGAATCCATCCTCCCTAGAGAGACAGGCTATGATTTTATTTTGAAGTAGATTGGAAAGCACGCCTGAAGTAGGTGTGCAGACACACGGGCTGTCTCTACCACTAGCTCTTCTTAGCAGGGAGTAAAAGAGGAAGAGCAGAGAACCAAGGCCTGAACTCCGATGATATTCACCAAACTACTACGGCATCAAGGTGGCTCCAGCTGTATCACACCTCTGTGGCACTGAATGTCATGTGAGAATCTGCTCTTCCAGGTGAGGAAAAGGCAAGAAAAGTTTAGGATACAGGAAACAAGGGCCACAGCTGGGAAAAGTGGAAGTAATTGGAAAAGTGCAGTGGGGAAAAGGCGGTCATGGTGTTAAGGGCACGGAATTGGGATGCTGCTCTGTGCAGGTCACAGTATACAAGAGGAGAATACAGAGTTAGCAGAGGATGGCATAGTGACAAGGGAGGCTGGACACCAGCTTGTGATTTGAAGAACTAAGGAGATAAAACAAGGAAAGTAGTAAACACGAGATTACACAGACCACAGGACAGGCTCTCTGGTGACTGGGACTAGAGAATTTACTTTTTAAAACCATATTTCAGAGTTGCACCTCTAAATTCTGCTTGGAACCCAGCTGAGACCGGCCTTTGCAGCTTAGCAGAGAAGTCAAAGACTCTGCCTACAAAAAAGCCACCAGAACCTCTGCCTAGAAGCTTCCAGGGGCCTTCAAAAGATGTAAGCTGTACTGGAAGCAACCTAGGATGGAACTGGAAGAGAAAACATCTGAGGACATGACTGGAGTGTTTATCTCGGAGCACAGAGATGAAGGCACAAGAGCAATCACTAGTGTAATGGATAAAAGGCATTGTCTAAGGTGGAGGTAAACTCTTCAGATCCCCAAGTATTGTAAGGGAGCGAGCAAGCAAGCAAGCAAGCAGAAGAGCAGAAATTTCAGGAAAGGACCTGACAAGAAGTGAGAAGAAAGCTGTAGGAGAGGGAAAGAAAGCAAGTTAAGGGAAAAGAGGCAAAAAGGTTGTGCTGAGTATTGTTGTTCTCTCTCAATTGGAGCAGGGAGCAGTGAGATTGTGGGCAACAAATAGTGAAGAGGGTTTGAAGGCAAGTCACAAACAAAAAGCTGTGGCCACAGAGGTGGTCAGAGCAATTTCACTAGGAAGAGTACAAAACTGAAGGAAGGCAGAATCCATTTGTAACACAGGATATGTCCCAGAGTTCTGGCAGTTGCCAGGGTTAGGAACAGGAGTACACTGGGGGGTGCGTGGGACAAGCCAGGTAGACCTGATGGCAGACAAGAGAAGCAAAAGAATAAAGCAGCAAGCAAAATGAGGACAGGGAAACACCTGTCAATGGATTAAAAGAAGTGGATAGAAAGGAATCTAAGGAAAGCAAATGAGATGTTGTAAGTGATGCAACAGGAGGTCACAGAAAATAAAGGGGCAATAAATTGTGCAATTTGAGCCACTAGTGCATGTACTTTCAATTACAGGAGTTGTGCTGGTCTGTGCCATACCATGGTCATCTCAATGTTTGGAAGTCTATTTTTAATATTCCTTTCAAAGAGTTTTCCCAGTAAGCAAGTTTATTGTGTTATGGTTTCTCAAGTCCCTTTGCAAGTTTAGGTAATATATTTACTCCTTCCATTCCTGCAGCTGAAAGGCTGATTTTAATGAGAGATTGCACATTTTGGTTAGCAGCTCAATCATTACATTCTTAAGCCTCTTTAAAATTCCTAGATGTATACAGTCCAGGACGGGTGATTTAGCGCTCATTAGTTTAGCAATGAGAGAGACCAGAGACACTCCTTCAGAGAGATTTTACTGTTTTGTTTGGTTCCTAAGTGTACGGGGCTTGAAAGCAAAAATATAGGAGGGCAGGTTTACAAACCCACAACACAGAGAAGAGCTAAGGCTTGAATCGGATACAGCCTATCCTCCACCTCCTTCCTGTCTGCACAAATGAAAGCAAAATGCCTCTACTTAAACTAACTTTAAAAAAAACCTTGCTGCTACTATTCACAGAAGCATGAAGAAGCAGCCCTCCAACTAGGTTGACTGATAGCTTCCATGGTACTCTACCTCTTGATCAGTGGGATTCTTTTTAAATGATTACAAAGGGTGTAGTTAAGAAAACTGAAGGAAGAAAGGTAACTGAAAGATGAACGAGGCCTTTTTATTCAAGGTATCCCTGTGAAGGAGCAGAGACTGTAAGCCAAGCAAAGATGAGGGTCCTGGTGGAGCAGCTGAATGGAGCCAGCACTGGGCCCTTGCAGCAAAGGTGGCCAACAGCACCCTGGTCTGCGTGAGGCAGAGGGCTGCCCATGGGGCGAGGGAGGGGACCCTTCCCCTCTGATCAGCACTGGGGAGGCACTGCTGGAGGGCTGGGCCCAGTGCAGGGCTCCCCACTACAAGAGACATGGACATGCTGGAGCAAGTCCAGCGAACAAAGATGATTTAAGGGATTGGAGCATCTGCCACATAAGGAGAGGCTGACAGAGCTGGGATTGTTTAGCCTTGAGCAGAGAAGGCTCAGGGGCTCTAATCAATGTGCATAAATACCTGATGGGGGCAGCCAAGAAGGCAAAGAGACCCTTCTCGGTTCTGCCCAGCGTCCCAGACAAGAGGCAATAGGAAAAACCTGAAATACAAAAAACTTCATTCAAAATAATAAAAACAACTTTTACTGCAAAGGTGGTCAAACACTGGACCAGGCTGGCCAGAGAGGTTGTGGAGTCTCCATCTGCGGAGGTATTCAAACCCAGCTGAACATAGACCTGAGCAACCTGTCTCAGGTGACATTGGTTTGCGCATGGGGGTTGGACTAGAACATCTCCAGAGGTCCCTGCCCACCTCAGCTAGTCACTGATTCTGTGATACTTCTCCCCAGGGAGCAAGGAACATTAAAGTTGCAAGAGCTCAATTCCTATCCAGGTCAAATCTCAGAAACAAGGGTCTGCTAAAGCTCCATTTTATACAAATGCTGTCATTCCTTCTAACCCCAAACTGTCTAATAAAGTGATAAGATTACAAAATGTAAAAAAGGCATTTCATTTGATCAATACCAGTAGCTATTCCACTAACCCAATGCTTGGCCAGAGAGAGCTTGTGAAAACTGGATTAATGCATATGACTACAAGATTTTGCCTTCTGGAAATCACAACTTAAATTTGACATTCATCAAAACTGGAAATGTGTAGCTTTAATGTCATCCCACTGCCTATAGGCATATTTATCTGGCATAAAACACAGAAGGATAATTTGGCCAATCAAGGCATGTGTTCAAGTGTAAATCCCTAGGCTCCTCTGAACTGAGGGTGCCCATACAAATTGAATGCCTCCTGCAGAACAGATATAAGGAAAGCAATTAACTTCTCCTTTCAGTTGATACTGAAGAGGAAAAATTAATTAATTAGCCAAAATGGGGAAGTGTGAGTCTCAATATTTGCAGTTTAATCAAAAATCTAAGTATGCAAATGCCTAATGTCTACCCACACCATTTAACACCTTCACAGTGAAGCAGTAGGACTGATAAGTTAACATCAGAGCCCTGTGACACAACTGGGAACTGTATCAGGAGACCTGAGCCTACACTTCAGCCAGCAGTGCTGCTGCAGGCAAGGGTGAAAGGACAGTGCCAGAGCAGAGATTAAAAGAACAAGAAAGCCCAGTACAGCCAGCAAGTGTGCGCATTATGGCATCACTGCAAAATGTTACATTTTGTTGTAAAGGAAACTGATAGTAAAAGTGACAGCAACTCCTCCCTAATGTGTTGTGGGGTTTTTTAAGCTGTTCTTCAGCACAGTCCTCTGACAAACTACGGAAACTGTGCAACTGCACAGGGAAAGCTAATAATAAGTATAAACACAGAAGATGCTTCACTTTTGCCCTCAAGTCGAATTAATAATTCAATAATCTGTCGATTCCTCTATTAGTTGTAGCTCACAATAACCTTACAAAACATGTAGAGATTAGCAGAGAGGTCAGAATATTGTTACTTATGCAGCTCAGACATGTGATGTGGTTTCATAATTTGTTTCCATGAGCGATCTTGTCCAGCACAAAGTAAGACATTTCTTGAATCCAAACACACCACGGAAGCAGTAGGGACTTGAGTTTATCTGATCTGAAGTTTCATTTTCATTTCAGCATTGAGACAACTGATCTGACAAAAGGTATAAAGCAAGAGACTGGAGAAAAGAAATACCAGTCAGCACTTGGGTACCACTGGCAGCTAGATGGCAGGTTTTATTATCTAGAAGCACTATCAAAGCCAGGGTCCAAAAATGTCTTAAAGGCCAGAGCCTCCCAGGAGTGAAAGAGCCTGTGGACATCCAAAAAGTTGGTAGCTCACTTAGGACTGCAACATTCCCATGCAGATCCCTTGTGATGAAGCTAAGGTTCCTGACAACACAAACACCACGTCTCAGGGATGTCGCAAAGGCTGTCAAACCCATGAACCGCTGCTGCTCCTGTAATTCATAAGGCACGGAACTGCCATTCATCCAGAGCTTTCCCCCTCCTGTTTCCCAGTAGCCATCCCAAATCAGGCCCTGTTATCTTCTTCTGGAAACACCTTATTTGGCTTAGCCCTTACCTCGTTATCTTTCCCCACCTGAATGAAGGAAGAAGAAAAACTGAAGTTAATCCTTTGCCTGCTCGTGAAGCAGGCACTGAGTCTGTTAAAATTTATTCTTAAGCCATCTATAATTTTCTCACACTATTTTCTCTTGAATAGTCCTATGACAAGATAGACTTAGAAATGATTTTGTGTTAAGTTTTATCAGAACAGTTCAACCACTACCCCATTACATCATTTGAAGGGACAGGCAGCACGATGTACGCTTTTCCATCTCCATGTGAAATTTTGTGCTTTAGTAACTATCAGTGACTGAAGTAAATATTTTCAAAATAGAATAGCCAGGCTTTTGTTTTCTAAGTTTAAGCAAAATAAGTCTAAAAAACTTTGTCCTGGATTCCACAGGTATTGAATGCATTCAGCTCTTACAGCTCTGTAGCACATATAGCTAAAAAAAAAAAAAAAATCAGACTTTGAGATACGCGAAACATGGATACAGACTAAACTTTGTCAATGTTGATTTAAAGTCAAGATTTTAAACTGATCGCAAAAGAAATCAGTCAGCTTGTAAAAATATTTTCTATGCATTTTTTCTTAGCACATTTATCGTACAACACTATAAAGCATCATGCATGTAGTGAAGAGTTATTGAGTTATGTCTTCATTGGGCACATTCTTCTTGCTCTTTTAAAATAAATTTTATAAACTAACAATATTGCATTATAGCTGGGGATCCATGCACACAAATGTCCCTTTTTGAAGCATAATCCATAATGGATGCACATTTAATAAGCACCTTAGACATTACTGAAATGTCACCAGAAGAACTAATGGACTATTGAACGTCCACTATGCAATATACGGACTGCTTCCACATCGTGGTGCTAATGCTTTTTTTCGTACATAATTCCTAGTGCTTGCAAGAGTGTGACATGCACACTTTGAGTATTGCTCTGGTACCTCAGCTGGCTTCCTTTTTCTATAACTACTTTTTACAGCACTTTGCGGGAGATGTGCTCCTTTAGAAAGAAATGAAATCTATACTTTTCTGTGGCACAAGTCCTAGCAGGCAGAGGTCTTAATGCTTCTAATGGAATTGTTCTAGCTTCCCCTTCAGTCTTCCAGATAGCAAGCCACAGACATAACTACTGGCCTTTTTTTTTTTTAATTACCCCCTCACTGTAGGCAAACCAAGACAGTAAATTGAGAGTTGTAAAATTAAACTCAGATGGTACAAACAAGCACTGCAGAAAACACTGAAAAACCACACTAAACGAGCACCTTACAAGAACCCCCATTACTAGTTCTTTTCATTTTCTGCCTAGTTCCAAACTAGAGGACTAAAAACAAACTATGCTCAACTGACACAGGCAAGAAGAAAACCCCTTCTCTTTCCCTGTGGCCAAAATGCTTTGCCAGTTGTCAACAAGTTGAAAGACAACAAAGAAAGAGCTTCTCTTCCCTCCTCATCAGCATAATTCAGAGCATCTGTAAATGAAAATTGTAAGAAGAAATAGGAAAGACAGCAAAGGATTCGACATTTAGGAATTTCCCATGAGGCTGATCCTTAACATTTATAGCGTCTACTATATTAGTACCATGGTCAATCATTTCCCTCATTGTTGTGCATTTCCATTATTAGTTAATAAAATTTGGTTTTACTCTTCTGCAATGCACAGAGTTGTCTTTCAGGATGGTCACAACGCATTAGATAGACTCCACCTCCCTCCGATTAATGATCACAACTGAGAAATACAACATAAAAACCCATGGTTGGTCTAACCTACCTTGAGGTCAGGGACCTTACAGCACATCCACATTATGTAACACAAAGTTGTGCAAGGACCTCAAGCTACTGCCAAGACAACCTGGCACGCATGCACAGCGGCATGGCATGCTGAGCTAAGAGCTCGGTCCCAAAAGCAGTAAAGCCATGTCAGAGAGAATAAAGCTACCCAGGAGGCCTATGAGCTCTGGCACAAGAGCCACAGATGAGCTCCTTCTCCTTCCAAAGGCAGGTTCATCTCCACCATTTCATGCTTAGTCTATGCACTGTATAACATGTTGCTCAAACTTACCACAATCAAACTCACAGGGTAGTTTGTGGCAACATCTGGCAGAGAAAGAGTATGTAATTTGAATAAAGTTTCTTTTCCTTCTGACAGACAGATGAGCTCTCTTCTGCCTCGTCTTGTTTTTCTCCCTAGTCTCAGGTACCCAGATACAAGGATTACATAATTCTGAATGTTTTACAGGAAAGTATCATCTAATAATTTATGTTCGCAATTAAATCCACTAGAGGCTTGCAAACAGCTTGTATGAGTGGTCAGAATGTTCCCAGATTTGCTTGGAAAGAAAAAGATTTTACATTTAACTCAGCTAATAGTTAAGTGGTTGGCAGTAACTGTCCGCAGAGTCCTGCAGAGGCAAATAAGCCTGAATTTAATAGAGTGGAAAAGAGAGAGTCAGTGAAAGGAGGCAGATCTTGTCACTGAAAGTATGACAAATGAGGAGGATGAACTTAACAGCAGTTTTACAAGAGACTAAGAGAAGCAATACAAGCGTAAACAAGAGGAAAAAGAAGCACATTACTGTAATAATACTAAAAAGAGAAAGTCTCCGCTCAGGGCTCAGCTATGTGAAGAGGAGGCAGCTTGATGTTGTTTGTAGATCAATTTTGGACCAGAATCCCATGGGCTATGCCTCTACATGGGTATACTATTTGGGCTACATTTAGCAATCGGGTCTTGTTATTTAGTAACACAGATGTAGGACTTGCTGATTCATACAAGCCAACCCAGAACACAAAGTGTTTGGGTTCTCTTTTCCTGTTAAAGTCTTTGTTATTTACTGCCTGCAAGATTGCACTGAAGTTTCAGCCAAAACTCATTTCTGCTGTTTCCAATGTACATTCCAAATGCAAAAAACATGGCACCACATCAAATGTTAAAGTAAGATCATTATCATCCAGCTGCCAAACAGTTCCTACAGGTTCAGAGGCAGAGAGTAACAGAAATCACGAACAGTGGTTCACCAGAATGAGCTGTCAAGTGTTTTCACACTTGCAGTATCACACTAGAGAATCACAGCAGAGTGAGAGACGTGGTGGTCTACAGGACAAATAGAAGATTTTACCATGGAAGGAAAAGGATAGATAAGGCAGCCACTCGTAACCCTGGAGCTAACCAAGAGAGGATAGCATGTGGAACTGCAAAACAGGCAGAAAGACTCAGCCCAGAAAGGGGAGAATAATCCTTTGCCAGCAGAATAACCCAGTAGCCTCTAGGAATGCTACTCACAACGTTAATCATTGCAGAGCCTGAGGACCAAAGCTGAGGTCCTATTGTGCTACACAGCATAAAACCACTGACCAGCCCATGCAAAAACGTCTGTCATTCATTTAGACAGACAAGGGAAAGGCAAGACAAATCTCACAAGCAGAGGGAACTACACAATAGCAGTAGTTATTTTAGCTCCAGAATTTGAGAAACACGTTTAGGTCAGAACGCCATGATGCAATATGAAGAAACTAAGGCAACAGTACGAGGATAACTCTAATGAAATACTGTAATTTAAGAAAACCTGGAAAGTTCTAAAGCAGCTGTAGGCAATAAAGCCAGGAAGGCCTTAGAATACAGATGTAAATGAGTCAGTTCAGTAATTTGGCAAATTTAAGGAAGTTCAGACTGAAAAGCTGAAAAGAATTCCACAGTCCAGCCACCTTCAAGATTTGTTTGAATTTCTTGTATCTATTTAGCTGTTGCAGCTCTTTAAACTTTCCTAAACCCAAGGTGACCTTTAAAAAAAAAAAACAACCTGAAAAATTTGCCAGCACATACAAACATATTCTAAAACATGCTGTCCGGAACAAACAGTCTTCAGAACAGGGCACCAAATAGCCTCTATAATAAACCATGAGCAATTAGTCTGCTGGGAAACAAATTATCTCATTTCGTTTCAGCAGAGTGAAGGTGGCTGTCATGCGACAGGGGGGATGTGAACTGCAGGGTCTTTTCCAGAGCGACCCTTACTGCTAGTCCCCCAGTTTGTACCTACCAGAGGGAACAGAGGGTTTCCAGGGCCTGCAAGGAGAGCTCTGCACTGGCACGCTACACATCAGCAATGTACTGCCTCCCTTGGCCCCTTAAAATGTCCCTGAGAGCAAGAACCTGCTGGACCACCAACGCACCCTCTCTTAGTCTTATCTGCTGCCTGCTCCATCCCGTCCCTCCTTGCTCCCTAAAACTACAGTAGTTTTAAAGTGAAAATTTATCAAACATTATATATAAAGTCACTTTTTCAGGTACAAAGGTAGAAATATAGAACACGCACATGAATAAACAAACATAAAACATAACTCTAATCTACACCTCACAACATAATCCTCTCCAGGATGTTTTCACCAGGACTCTTCTAAAATGCCTGTACGCAAATTTAAACATGAAAGCCACACACCCACGATTCAGTTACTTTACCTTCTAATACACTCAGTCTCACCATCTTCAACTTCTAGAGAGTTCAATCAAGACTGGAAGTAACTTTCAGCTTTTTTCTGCCCTCTTACATTGTTTTAGACCTAAGATTTGAGTAGGCATGTGCTATTTAGAATCAGTTGTTTCAAAATGGGATAGCTGGAGACCCAAAACTCCCCCCAAAATTTGAGGAGACCTGTCTGCGGTTCTCACCTGTACCATTCCCGTGCTCTGGGAGGTCAGACAGCTAAGCCCAGCTAGGAAACAGTGTGACTAGGACAACGCACACTAAACACACTTCTGACCCAGGATTTACCAAGTGCTGTGGAAAACTTACAAATGCTGTGAACAACAAAGGTTACTATTTTATTTATAAAAAAAGTAAACAGAGGTGCAGCCCAAGAGGGGTAGAAGAGGGCCACATCCTACACAATCTGTGCATTCCATCCACATGGAAAGGCAGATGGAGCCAGGAGGAGAGCTCTGAGGACAAACAGGAGGGAGGGAGGGAACTGATCATCTTGCGTGAGAGAGAAACCAGCCCAGGGCTGCGGCACGGAGCAAACCCTGGAAGGTGGAGTCAGGGAACAAGCATCTTCCTCCCCAGGACTGCAGTGAAAAGCAGCATTATGGAGTCAGAGTGTTGTAGAGCTGACACCTGGCTTCCACAGTCAAGACAAGCCTCCAAAATCTTCTAGCAGCTGATGAAGCTAAGAGATCAATGCCAGGTATATCCAGAAGTTTGCATTTTTTAATTTATGCTTTTGTTTTGTAGCTATTTCCAAGCTACTGATCAAGAGTTTAAATTGTTATTTGCTAGAGAAATCGGGTTGCTTTTTTTGTTGTTGTTGTTGTTTAGTGGTCTGACAAGCAGAAGGTGCCTTGTAATCTGCAAAAAATCCCCAAACCAAAATAAAATCTAGCAGACAAACCCTCTCAACATCTGTAAACTGGGACAACTTTGGAAACTTGCACTCTTGCGTGCCTAACTTTTCAGATGGGCTGACACGTCAGGTCTTAGGTATTACGAAGAAAACCCAGTAGCAGCTGAAAGTCAGTGCCATGCCAAAAAAATAACTTACAGAAGTGAGAGATTCCCATAACTCTAAAAAAACCCTTAAGTGCCTCAGTACTTAACACTGATTTTCCCACTTAATTTTTTACTCCTTAACAGCTGCAGAGTGGTCACTGCAAACAAGCCGTTGAGGGCTCTTCCTAGGCCAGATGTCTTGGATACTTATGGGTCATCTCCCCTACCAAGGCAGGAGGTGGTCACCTCAGCAATGGCTGCTTCACACTTTCCAGATACAGGCAACACGGATCATTACTCACTTTACCAACTGCAGGTAACAATACCTTGTGCATGTCTAGAGGCTACACAACTTTGTTAAATAAAGTTAGATCTAGTAATAAACTATTTTGTGTGCAGGAACCTTTTCCTCTTCCATTTCCTCTCATGCTTCTCACCTCTCCTCTGTCATTTATTGGGGTTATCAGAGAGCACAATTTCTTTAGATTAGTTAAAGACAGGATTATCTCAGAATAAACTGCCCTCCCGGCATCACTTTATTTGAATTACTGGATCTTCTAACTGTTTACCATAAAACAACATTCAAATATTTTGAGATCTTAACTGAATAAAGACAGTTCTGTCAGTGAAAATATTTACAGTAGCCTCACTAATTGAGACTGATTTCAGTTTCCTGAATCTCATTATAGTAAGCTGGGCACTGCTGCAAAAGGGAAACAAATAAGAGATGAATGAAAACAAACAGGTTGAAATACAAACAACTGCTTAGAGTGACATTAATCATTACAAAAATTCAGTCAAAAGCATCCCTCTGACTGGCATCTGTCAAAACATCTTAGTGGTTCATCATCACATGGCCATGGTTCAGATGCAGCCAGAATGTGCAACAGCCAGCACAGCAAATCTCACACAGCTCTGAATTTCTAAGTGCATTATTCTTTATCTTGGAGAACTCCAGACATGGTTTGTTTCACAGGATTTCTCTCCTCTTCCTTCTGGACAGCCTGGAACCATCCCTGTTCCCTCCTTCTCAGAGGGTACAACGTCTGGCAGCTAATTATGCAGAATGAATTACTGCTTCCCCTCTGTGTTTTCTGTCTAAGCCCACAAGAGATGGTAAAACTCTGGAAATCAAGTCCTATTAATACAAAGAGAAAAAACCAAAACAAAACACAATACTCAAACTGTTAGCCCTATTTCCTCTCATTTCCTGTCTGGAGATGGTTTAGGAGTCCCCCAGTTACAGCAAATCCTAATAATTCAGTCCCGAAAAATGAAGAATCTGCTTTTCAGAGAGGCGACAGAGATTGGCACTTCAAACCCACATTCCCCATGAGCAGCACATGCCAGACCTGGGAGGAGTGAAGCAGAGCAGTTTCTCCTTTTCTCTTAGAAAATTCGAGACTACTACTTTCCTACTAAAATACCTTCCTTACTGAGCACAGGTGGAAAATTTTGCTGGCTGAGCAGGACAGATCGTCTGCCAGGACAGCATGGCAGAGCAAGGCTAACTACTTCTTTACAGATGTGTCTAATCTGTGCCAAGTTTCTTTACTCTTGTCAGATGAGGAAAGCCCTACCTGAAATGAGCAGCCACAGAACAGAAATAAACAAGTCTAGTGTTTATAAACTGTTTGGTATCCTGTTGTTCCATAAATAGTTATTATTACCCAGGAGATCAGATCTGTCCAAAGGAGAAATGCCTGGTATATGTGCTGACTAAAATTCCCAACAAGGGAAAAACCAGAGAAAGTTTGTGGTTTTCTTATTTTACTTCTCTTTGCTTAAACAAGGAACTGTAAGCATACTTTACTGCCTTCAAATTCTGGACATCCTTTCCCAACCATTCCAAGAGCAGGAGGAACAAGTCCAGCAACAATGGACTGCGTGCTGGCGCATTTTATCAGAGCCTTGGGACCAGCATCTTTGTTTGCAGATGCCTAAACTCCACAGACACTGTTTAAGAAACAAATCAAAAGCAAAAAGAGCTGGCCACCACTGGCTCTAAGGAGTTGCCTGTTTTGCCACAGGTTACATTAAGACTGCCTGGAGCTGCATACCGTAGCTTCAAACACCTAGCCCTCCATCAGGTTACACATTTACAAATAAATTATTACAACATAAACAAAACTTGCAGAACAGATATATGCTGTGCTACTTTTCCCTAATTCACTGCCTGATGAAGCATGTGTGATGGCTTTGAACATCCCTGAGACCATTCCAAAGTTGGTGTTTTCTTTCCAAAATGGATCCGGAGACCCTCCCACCACACCAGCTGCTGTCCTGTGGACCTCCTTGTGCTGCAGGTTTGGGGCCAGCAGTGCCCAGCCAGCCCAGGACAGCACATCACAGACCCCCATGGCAGCTGCAAGGACAGCGAAAGCCACTGTGTCCCAACAGTTTTCCTTTGCCTGTAATTTTTGGGTGACTTAACACTATTGCACCTTTCCTGAAGCATTCATGGGAGCTGTTTATATTTGGAACAGCTCATCCATGGGCCAGTCTTTGTGCTCAGAGTAAACCTTCTGTAATAAAAAAAGAAAAAAAAATCCAAGTTCAGAAACTAAGACTTCTGGTGGCTCATACATCACCTTCCATTAAAGACAGCAAAGATTCTATAACAGAGGCAGGCCCAAAGTAACAGCAGATGCACACACATCTTTTTATTTAGGAGGACAATAGGTAAAACATTGTGGTTTTGTGCAGTGGCATATTTTATATATTCTTCTGGTTTCAGGCTCTCTGAGACCGCACAGAAGGTCACGGATATTATAATCTGTTTAATTACTAGAAAAATTGATTCATTTCTCAGAAAGCTCTTTATCACACTGACATCACATCACTTTCAGCAGTACAATTCCACATCTGTTCCTAGGTATGCCCTTGTGTAAATATGAATCTAGGCTGGCACTGCTGATAAACAAATTGGAAACATGCTAAAATTGGTGTGACACAAATATCAATTTAGAAAGGGGAACCATATAAACCTCTAAAATAGTTTTTTTCCCCTTTTTTCCAAGAACAGTACAATATGTGTTATTTGAAATGTACATAATTCTGAGGATTACATCAGTTGTTTAAGCTTGGAAGAATAACAAATTAGCACGGCAGATGCACTGATTTTCAGGAAGATCACAATGAAACACTTCTGTTAAGAGAGCTGGACACAGCTTTTCTGGTTTACCAGCAGGACACTGGAGTGAGCTACAGCCCTGACTCACAAACAGAGAGTGCCTGTGCAAGTAAATGAACAACTCAAAGTGCTTCGGGAGATAAAAAGACATGATCATTCTTAAAGGTATGGCAGATTACACAAAAAGGAAATAACTTTTTCTCTGATTGCATGGGTCTTCAGAATTTAGCAAAATAGAAGCAGAATTAAAAAACATAGTGAGCAATACTAGCGAAATATGCCAGCCCATTGCAGTCAGCTTCACTGCAGCATGGGATAACGCTCTTGCCTTGGTTTCCAGCATTACAAGTGATTTGGGTTGGGCTGAACCAACGAGCAAAAGCCCATGGAAAACTTCACCAAGCTGCTCTGATCCTTGACACTATTACAACAGTTACAGCATTGCTTCTATACTATTTAGCAAATAATTTATGGATTTTATTTTGCTGCATAGTTAGCTCAGAATTATAGTAAAAGGTATCAAGAAAATAATTGGCAAAGGAGCTTACGCTGTTCACGCTGCAGGGGAGTCAGAGCTTCTACAATATTATCTGAATAACATTCTCAAGTGACTTTTCATTTTGCTACAAAGAGAATTTTTTATATTTCCAGTTTTACCTTAATTTGCCTAATGTAAAGTTGGAGGGTTCCCCAGACTATTTCTAATTTGGACTAATAATCTTGCATAAATTATCAGACTTGCTTTCATCCATATTCTTAGCCAACATACATTGGCTCAGTGACAGTGTTTGCATGCGCTGACACTCCTGCAATGCTTCAATAATAGAACAAAGTGTGACAGTAAGAGAGGAGGAGTGAAAGGTAGAAGAGAAAAATAAATTGACTTGAAATATACCCAAAGATAGGAACCTTGATGAAAACCACCAGTAGGGAGTTCAGTAGGAACAATTATCCACTCTTGAACACAATTCAGAAAACTCTGAGGGAAGTTGCACACTTTCTACGGCAAGAGGAGAACACTGGTGACAGAGCCTCCAAGGAACTTCTGAGGGCTCTGAGGCAATGCTGGGCTGAACCAATAAAGATGAATCGTCAGAGAGTCAAAATCAGAGTTTTAATAAAAAGAGAGATACCCAAACCCCATTTTCTTAGGGGGATTTGAGGCAAAGAAGGTAAGACACACATATCAAAACCACAGTGATATTACACTGCGTAACTTTCATGCTCACTGATATTTTTCATTTGTTTCATTTCACGCTCACTGATATTTTCATTCACTCAAATGCATTTAGATCCTCAAGCAATCTTTGCTGCAAGATTTTTCCTGAAAGTTAAACATTCTTATTGGTATAGCTTTAGAGCAGATGGGACTCAGCTACAGAGCCCAAACACACATGCACAATAAAATAAGAGTATTTGGTGGCAGTGATTAAGTTTATTGTTTTTATTACAATCATCACACTCACGCAAATAGTTATTCATTTGTACATTAGCAAAGCTGTCCTTTTTTTTTGTTGAGGGTCACAATTTAGAAATAACTGTAGTATACTAGAAAATAAAAAAAAAACAAAACGCAAAACAAACCAAAAATATCCGTCCTGTTCCCACTCTGACATAAGATGCAGTGTACTCATACTGAAGCAAGAGAGCATATGCTCTGCACCTTTTTCAAAGCCAGAAAAGCACACGCTCAGTAAAGTCCATGTGCCCATATTCCAGCTTTCATCTAACAGTCTCACTGAATTCAGAAGTCACGAACAGGGATCTGAAGACAAACTTTTCAGGCACAAAGCCTGCACATCACATGGTTTCACATATTGTTTTTTTAAAACTTGAGAGGTTAAGCATGAAAGATTTCAGCTCCAAAAACGTCTCTGATGTAGAATCTACTGTCATGATCGGCACAAGGGAATTTCATGTACTACTTTGCACGTTTTTGTAAAAGTTAAAAAGTCAACATGGGATAGACAGAACAACCTGCATGAACTGAAGGTGAAACCAACCAGATCCCTACCTCCTGAGCAACAGCTCCCCATACCTCTGTCCTGGTGCCCAGGCTGGCTTACGGCATATTGGCAGATCCATCACCTTAGCTCTTAATTCCCACACTGCATTCTTGGCAGGGTTTGATAATGATTTGGTAATTCCATAAACTGGATCAGTGAACTGATCTGGATTAAAAATAATCTTGCCCAAACCAAGTAGATGGATGAAGGAGGGAAAATTTATGTTTGGACATAAGGATTATTTTATTTACCCAGTTTATTGCACTGTCCGCAGGCAGTCATGCTAGCTTGGGTAATGGGGCAGCACAAGAGGCAGCATGAACTCCTGAAGCTAACTGTGCCATGTAGAAAAGGCGACGCAGACACAGAACCCAAGCCTTTGTGTGTGGGTGTGTGTGGGTGTGTGTGTTTGGTTTTTGGTGGTTTTTTTTTTTGAAATCTACTCTTACATTATGCCACATCTATTTCCATGTGACTGCAGCAGCATGCACATCTTCAGAGGCTGACAGAAGTGAAGAAATGAGGTGTCACCACTAAAGTTTGTTTTGAAGTACAAGCTCCAGCTGGTTAATCAGTGCTACGAATTTAAGAGCTAGCAGGGAAGCTCTGTGTACAGTTTCATCTGCTCAGCTCTGGAATTACATTCCTGATCTCTACAAAAAAAAAGAATGCAGGAAATCTGTCATGGAGAAATTAGTTCTTCAACCACACGTTAAAGGGAGCTTTGGTTATCACCGCTTTGATACCACAGGTTTGCAACACTCTGAACATGAGTTATCAAATGTTGCCTCCTAATCCCAGTTTCGGCCCGCAGACAAGGCAGGGGGAAGGGGCTGAGGCAGTCAGGGTGCTCTGAAGGCCAATCCAATTGCCCCAGTTATAAATAGCAACAACAGCTCAGACAGCAATCCTCATTTGAACATTAAACACAAATGTCTCCTAACAGACTGTGCTGTATGTTCACTCAAGTACAGCCAGCTGTGACTAAATTTTTTGTAAGATAACATACTTTTCACCTTTAGGCAGAAGTGGGAGAGATCTAAGTCTCTCAAATGAGCACAGGACAATAAAACAAACACAGGAACTATACCTGTTGTGTACCCCAACCCAACTCTGTCACTCAAAATCTACATCAACGTATATTTTTTTTAATCATCCTCTTTGTAAGTGCCTTCAAATTGTATATAGTACCCAACACACTAACTTCTCTCTGGAGTGAGAAATTCTTCACTCCAGAACCATTATATAAGAGACAAAAAAAATATTTTACTTCATAAAAATCACAAGGAAAGAAAGGTAAAACCATGCAAAATGCTCCCTTTGCCAGCAGTGGCAGGGGGTCAGCAGCTGACTGCAGGGGAAGATGTATGACTGGAAAAGCCATGGAGCTCTGGATGGGGAGGTGCTGCCCAGACCCCAGGAGTGACTTAAGGAGCATTACAGTGTGTGTGTTTTGGCTCACATGTTTATTTAGCCTGGGTTCTACAAAACACAGAGTAAGGAGGTGACAGGAGGTAAACGTGAGCAGCAGCATGCTCTGATGCCCCTGGCACGAGCCAGGCACTGAACAGCTTGGAGCCTGGAGAAATGGGAAACGTCAATAGCTTAACTGACCGGGGCACTGTCAATTCCTCTTTCATCTTTCCTTTCCCCTCCTGCAAGTCCTGATTTCCTTTAGCCAGAGTTACCTAAGGAACTGAGGGAAGCTAATGATGTACTGCCCAGGAGAAAATACACCTGCATCAACTTGTCCCTGCAAATTCAAACCTCAACAAATATTTCCCTCATCGTTGCCGTGGGGATGGGCAGAATAAGCAAGCTACAGGGTCTGAGGGAAGTTGTGTTAAACACTCCAAGTCAGCACTCTGGCCCCCCTAAACACTCTTTTGGGGTGTACAACTTTCCTTACAAAGCTGCAATTACAGCAGTTCCTGCGACACCGAATGTAACTGAGCTCTGTAACAATCTCTGCCATCATCATACACTATTCCTGAACACAGAAGCACGGAGCAAATTACTTAAACAAGGGACAGGGGTTTGAGTACTCCCTGTTCCTAGACCAGGAGTAATCTGGTTTTGAAGGAAAGTAGAAAGCCTTTCTCAGAGTAGTGTCTGGGACATGGGGACCCTGACTTCAGTGGGAGCCTCGAGGAGTGTCCACTCTTTCATTGGAAACAAGCTGCTTTCACAGTTCCCATTTACAAAATGAATCACTGCAGTGTATTTCAAAATGAGATGTACATTATACATATATTTAGAAGACCAAAAAACCCATTATTACTATCAATAACTAATTCAGCATATATATACAATTTTATATATCTTAAAAAGAGATACTACCCACTGCACCTGAAGAGACTGCAAAATACGCAGCAGGAATAGTTTCAAATTCCCATTACAATCCTCAGTGGCAAACTAATTATCCAGCCTATTTCTCCAGTGAGTTCTCACAAACCACAGGAAGCTGCCATCCTTCGGCTTCCTCTGCACTCCTTAAATAGTTAATCACAAAGGAAGCAGCCGTCACCGGCACTGACAGTCTCTAAGCATGGAGCGCAGGCTCTGTCACTTCAGTACAAACCCATGCTGGGTACAGCAGCAATTCATGAGGCACCAGACAGCCAAACATGAATAAAGTCAGTTCTAAGCAGAGGGTTAAAAATTCTCTTTTAAAAATATTTTTTTCTGAATACCTAAATAACAAAGCAGGAAAGTGTGAAATGGAAAGATGCTCTTGTGTGCTTATTGTAAGAAGTACAGCTTCCTGGAAGGGGATATGGAAATGAACGGGGAAGGAGGAGGGGACCACATTTCTAAATCATCCTGACCCCTACTAAAGCCCTTGCTAAAGCTGCAGTTCCACCTGAAGCCCCTATCCCCCATTGCATGTAAGAATGCATGTAAGAATGTTTTTCTTCCTAAAGTATAAAAGCCACATAAGCTATACCTGCAAGTCAGCAATGGCAAATAAATTTTTGCCAAGCTCTGGTGACAAGGAGATAGGAGTCTACCCTGTACACTCTGGAGAAAGGCATTCTGGAGCTGTCCCAGCTACACACAACTGGCCTCTGGAAGTGAAGAAATGGGCAGGAGGCTATCTATGACTTACAATATCAAGGAGGCACTAAACATAAGAAAAAAAACACAGAAGAATGGCTTGAGAGAAAGCCACTGAAACTTCTATGGCTGGCATAAATCCATGTAATCCATTCTCTGCTGACATGAAAGCTTAAAAAAATTTAAACTTTATGTACAAAGAAACAATTCAGCAGGAAAATGTAAATCCAGAAGAGTTTACAGGAGAGCTGGTTTTCCTCATAGAGGAGAGCAGGCTGCAGTACTGAAAAATAAGCAAAAAAAACCCTAAACCAGAGAACTGTGAAGAAAATGCCAATTGCTGATTGATAGAAAGTTTGCACCAGAATAATCAAACAAACCAAACTGATCTTGTTTCTGAACTGACTTAAAGAAGTTTGTTATTCATGTAAGACTATTTCTTAGCACCAATTGACTAGAAAGAGATGTTTATGATCCTTGGTGCTAAAAATAGTAATATATACCTGAATCACAAATGTTAAATTCACTATTTTTGTCACAACACCTGTAAATTTGTTGTATATTGCACTTCCCCTTTCCCCCTTATTCTGAAATCCTCTCAATTACTCTTTATTTTTCTTTAAATCCTTCTTTTCCATGTTCTCTTACCAAACACAGATTCACAAGTCTGCAGGCTGCAGACATGCCCTTTCTATTTACCACCTCCTCTAATTTCTAGAATTTGCTGCCAACTTACAAGAATTTGTGGTTGGAAAATTGTCAGTAGCTGAACTGTCCGAGGCTGGCATGTCAGCCACAAACTGTGGGCAGAGGTCTCCTTTCTCGTTTAATAAAGAATAGGGCATAGAAAGAACTGTACACAGGCAGCATCGTTTCCACAGTAAGGCCAGACACGCAGGAGACTGCAGTGCTACCACTGCAAACAAAAGTTTGTGCCTTCTACAAAAAGGTCAAAGCGTTAGCTCCAGACTTGTAGGTGACCTCAGACCTACTAAAAATAGCCCAATTCACTGAACATAGTAGTCTAATTCACTGACCTACTGATGCCATTTTACCAATGATGCTTGTCATTTTCTTTGTATCATTCCGAAATCTTACTTCAGGCACTTTGAGTCATTATCGGCATTATCTACTGGTGGAAGACTTGTAAGAGGCAGAATCATATTGTCCTGGAAAGTGAAAAATTAGATAACTCCTTCATTTGCAGCGCGCAGCAGATGCAGCCCAGCTATCCAGCTCCTACGCTGAGCTGCAGTGCTGAGATTATGCATCCATTCTCTTGGTGGACAGCCCCGTCATGATTCAGATTACAGCATGTTTTCTGAAGCTATGCCACTCTGCCTTTAAGGCATAATAATTAAAAAACCCAGAACCAAACAAAAGAATAACATAGACATGGATTAGACTAAACGTCCATTTTGTCCAGTACTTGCTNGGATTAGGCATCATATAAACCTAATTCCAGCCATTAAAATTGTTCTTAAAGAGAACCTTAGTGATAAGCACCTGTTTCTGACTGTTCTCTGCTTGGGAGCTGCTCTCACTCTCAGAAAGCTGTGACTGCAAATAGCATGAAATAGCACTTCCCTTTGTTTATTTTAAACTTTGTGCACAATATTTACAATTAATATCTCTGAATCTTACACTGAGAGAAGCAATCACCTAAACACCTTCTCCATGCCATTCACTATGTTACACGTATTTGTGAATACCAGTGGCTTTCTCTATCTCAAACTGGAAAGTCTAAGTCTATTCAGTCTTTCTGAGCATGGAAATGACTCCATGTTTTTGTTTAGTTTTTATTACCATTAAACATACCTAATTCTTCTAGATCTGTTTCAAAAATCGTTGAAGAGAATTGATGTGTTGCTGAAAAGAGAGGCACAAGGGGTATTTATACAGCATCGTCACATATTTTTGGATTTTCTGCATTTATCTCCTAGTATGTCCACCGTGTTTTAACCATCACTGGTCAATAAGTAATTTCAAGTTCTCTTTCCTCATTTGCAAGGCATAACTAAGTCCATCATCAGGCATATGCTGTCAGATCAGTCTTCTCAACAAACACTACCTTACATCGATCAGAACTGAATTTGGCCTGCTATTTTGTTGCCCCATCGCTTAGCACTGTGAGACATTCTCTGACATTCCTCACAGTCAGCTTTTGGTCTTGCTACCTAGAAAAATGTGTCAGTGCT